>JASPKZ010009713.1:0-146961 GCA_030220185.1 Diploptera punctata | reverse complement strand
CTAAGCAATACTCAATCGTATTTACCCCAACGTACTGAATCTCAGCCTCTAAGCAATACTCAATCGTATTTACCCCAACGTACTGAATCTCAGCCTCTAAGCAATACTCAATCGTATTTACCCCAACGTACTGAATCTCAGCCTCTAAGCAATACTCAATCGTATTTACCCCAACGTACTGAATCTCAGCCTCTAAGCAATACTCAATCGTATTTACCCCAACGTACTGAATCTCAGCCTCTAAGCAATACTCAATCGTATTTACCCCAACGTACTGAATCTCAGCCTCTAAGCAATACTCAATCGTATTTACCCCAACGTACTGAATCTCAGCCTCTAAGCAATACTCAATCGTATTTACCCCAACGTACTGAATCTCAGCCTCTAAGCAATACTCAATCGTATTTACCCCAACGTACTGAATCTCAGCCTCTAAGCAATACTCAATCGTATTTACCCCAACGTACTGAATCTCAGCCTCTAAGCAATACTCAATCGTATTTACCCCAAACGTACTGAATCTCAGCCTCTAAGCAATACTCAATCGTATTTACCCCAACGTACTGAATCTCAGCCTCTAAGCAATACTCAATCGTATTTACCCCAACGTACTGAATCTCAGCCTCTAAGCAATACTCAATCGTATTTACCCCAACGTACTGAATCTCAGCCTCTAAGCAATACTCAATCGTATTTACCCCAACGTACTGAATCTCAGCCTCTAAGCAATACTCAATCGTATTTACCCCAACGTACTGAATCTCAGCCTCTAAGCAATACTCAATCGTATTTACCCCAACGTACTGAATCTCAGCACACGTAGAATAAGTTTCTATCGTGTTCTGAATATAAATATCAATCGTCCAATTGTACCCCGTGATCAAAGTTGACACATTTTATGATACTTCAATACCAATTTTTAACAACCAAGTTACCATCGACCTCCACATACAAAAGTGTGACCATAATGGCGCTCTTTAACATCTCATGTAATTGTAGAATGCAGACTTTCACGGCTGGTAATCATAATAAATACACCGTGTCAACAAATGTAGTATCATACTTTAAGCTACTACTACGTCGCTTTGGATAATCGTATCTAAATGAAATTGGTGATAATCAAAAGAGAAACTCAAAGTTTTTGCTCTACCTCATAGACATTGAATGTGGCCCCCATGAGTGACGCAGCATACATTCACATTTAACCTGTCTGCTAAATATCCAGCAATGAACCCATATCAACCATAAAAACATGATTAAATGTAGTTCAGTTTCTGTATTGTTGTCCATTAGTCTCCATTGTTAACATGCACACAACTTTTTGAATTTCTCTTTTGATTGTCACCAATTTCATGTAGATGCGATTATCCAAAGTGACGTAGTAGTAGTTTAAAGTATGATACTATACTGTGGGACACGGTGTATTAAAAGATTCCGGTCTATGTGTGGACGTGGTCTATAACTGGTGTTTCTTCAAGACGTTTCTCCCTCAATTGCGGAGGGCATCTTATATGGCGAGTGCTTCTAGGTGGTGTTCCCTTGTTGTAGACTCGACTGGCACAGTTGAGGGAGAAACGGGAAGAAACACCAGTTACATACCACGGCCACATAGCCCGGAATATTTTAATATTATCTCATTTAATTAACGTCACCATTCAAATAGGGGGGGGTGAAGGACCCACAATTTTTATCAGACGGCTTTTATTTAAGGCTTAGGTTATTTTATGTGCCGGAAATTTACGACTCGGACCATCGGCTTTATTTTCTTTCCGAATGATCCCACATTCAAAGTGTTTACGCCCTGAAAACAATATATCGGCCATAGTATTTTTTAGAACTTATTTATAGGTTATGGAACTCATATGTTAAAATAGGCTATTTTAAGTCTAACATAGAGGATATTTTGATGCACTCGAAAATCCGAAAAAAATGCACGAATTTTTTGAAAAATGGCTTAAAAAATCGAAAATTCCAGGTTTAAACCCGCGAACAATGGTACCTGAGGTAACCGCTAGTCCATTGTGAACGTCTCAAGCGCGCATTCAAATTCATATTTATTAAATCTACTGATTTTAAGTTAACATATAATGCACAAATACAGTTTTTGCTCGCGTAATTTGCGCCCCGTGTATTTTACGCATCCTAATTTTAGGGGATTTTTATTTTGTTTCGTGTATTTTGCGTTCATATATTAGGTGGGGCCTATATTTTCTTTTCGCTGTAGTAGGGATTTCCTTCCCTGAATTCCATTACAAATTATTTACATTCCAACATAGGTCATTTACTAGCAACTGAACTACCTGCTTCACAAAGAAACTAAAAGTTCCGCTACTTTAACAATGCTTGCCCTTGGTAGAGACAAGTTATAGAAAAGTATTTACTTTTAACACTAATCTGCACTTGCATTTATACCGTATTTCAAGATGGGAAAGAATAATAACAATTACACGGCATCATATAAATTGAAAGTGATAAGTTTCGTGGAACATTTCGGTAAACATGTAGCAGAAAGAGAGTTCGGAGTTCGTGAATCCAACGTACGTTATTGGAGAAAACAAAAAGATGCGCTAAATAATGCCAGAAGTAACAGTAGACCGTTTCGCGGACCGAAAACCGGTAAAAATCCCGTTGTAGAACATGGACTTTTAATTATTTTGACTATTTAACTCATGCCCCAAATGGGAGTTAATGACCAATCACATTTCAATGATTTCTATTTTACAACCAATCAGAGTCGTGTTTCACCAAATATTTATCAGTGTTATAATTACCATATTAAAGAAAGCTCCTCCTTACAATATTGCGTTCCTTTGGCAATAAATAGTATGATCTGGTTGCAGTGATAAACAAAGAAGCAGTAGAAGCGTACCTATAGTTTCTCATTTGTTTTCAAACATCGCCGTTTACATTAAATATATACATATTTTAAAATAACTATAGTTAAATAATGATTTGTGAGTAAACAGCTTAATTTTATTCGTTAAATAGTCCTAACAAATGCCACTCTTGATTTCCAAATTCTCTAGATAAATTCACTCCTCACTTCGTGAGTCGTGAATTTATCGATAATTTGGAAATCACTCGTGGCATTACTTATGAACAGATGTGGAAAGACGACGGTATCGCAGTTACACATGACATGCTACAACTACACGCACGTGAAATTGCTGATTCTCACAACAGACTAAGTACGGAATTTGTATTGTTTCATTTGTGTAATAATTATTATTGCTTGTAGATTTATTATTGCATGATTAATACTTGTATAATTCAAGATTACCTACAGTGTTATGCCATACATTTATAAGAGATGGCAAAATTACTGTTTTCTTATTTACTATACTTACCTGCCATAAATGAGATAACTCTAATTTTAAATATCCGCATATTTTACGCGCCTCAATTTTTTTTGGGCGAAGTCAATTAAAAGTACGCAAATTACGCGAGCAAATACGGCTACAATGCCATGTTTTCTACTGAATACAATATAAAATAAAGTGTTATAGTGAAGGAGTCGACCTGTTTGGTTCAGTTAATGTAAAAAATCGGCATCATCATCTTCAAAGTATGAGCCTATTGACCCGTTCCGCTCCTCGCTGCACAATGTATTACAGGTCGTCCTTCCAACGTCGTTTCGGTCTTCCTACATTTCTTCGGTCTTCAGGTCTATAATAATGTATCTTTTGATAAAAGATTATTTGACATTTTTATACATGTTCAAATAATTTACATTTATTTCTGTATATTCTCTCGTTTATATTATATATTTGTACTTCATCTCTGATGTCTTAATCTCTCCTTTGATCTCTTAAAGATACACCTGCAACGGATTTCAGGAATCTCATTTCTATTGTCTCAATTTTATGTTTATCAGAAATCGTCAATAGCCAAGTCTCAGGTAAGTATGTTAACGTTGGAACGGCTACTGTTTTGTAAACTTTCGATTGAGTTTCCCTTGTGAACTTATTTTTCAAATATCTTCTTATTGAATCACATATCTGTTGACATTTCCCTAATTCCTTCTCCATATCCAAAATTTTGCAGGTACTATATAATGCATCCCAGATAATTAAAACAAGTTACTTCAGTGTAAAAAATAAATAAATAAAATCCTTCCTATATATATCTAACTAACTCACTGACATTATCGAATCCGAAGGTTCATAGCCGCTCGGACATAAGCTCTCCATGCATCCTATCCTGAGCTATGTTTTCCAATCATTCCCCGCATAATCTACTTCCCTCAAATCATAGATAATGTAATTTTCCCCACCTCATTCTTGGTCTATCAACTGGGCGTTTTCCCTCTGGTTTTCCTACAAGAAGCTTCCATGCATGTCATTCATTCCCCATTCGTGCCTCATGTCCTGCCCATTGCAGAGACTTAACTATTCTTATTTTATCTGGCTTCCTATAAAGACTGTTCACTGTTAATGTAGACTTTTCCATTCACCTGGCTGTTGATCTCTCTTTGGTCCAAATACTTTCCTAAGAACTTTATTCTCAAATACTCGTGATCTCCTTTCCTCCCTTAAAGTAAGAGTCCATGTTTCGCACCCATATAATATAACTGGTAGAATAACAGTTTTATATATTTTCAGTTTAACGTTCTTTTGAAAGGAGTTGGGACGTCAAGAGCAACTGTAATGCATAATAGCATGCATTTCCAATATTGAACCTACATTTAATTTCTTTGTGCATCTCATTCTTATTTGTGATTATAGTTTCTAGATATTTGAATTCAGCCACTTCCTCAAAATTCCCCTCATTTGTCATTAGCTGTCCATATATATATAGTCCACCGCTGTGGTCTCGAGGTAGCGTGCTGCCTTGTCACGCAATGGGCCTGGGTTCGATTCCCGGTCGGGACAGGCTCCTGGGTGAGATTTTTTCGATGGTGATTATATGTGTAAAACAAATGTCAGGAAGCTTAGGGCCCAATGGTCCCCGAAAATCATTCGGCCATCATCATTCTTATCATTATCATCACCATCCTTCACTGGTGTGGAAAGCAACGGGAAGCTACCACACATATAATTCCCTAGTAAAGCTGCAAAGCATAGCATGAAAATACTATGATTGCAGAATTACTATGGATGGATACACACATATATATATATATATATATATATATATATATATATATAATGATTGATAAAGGAGCTACAATGAGCGATAATACATTAGAAATTAATCAAGGGGTCAGACAAGGATGCCCGCTATCTCCTGCACTCTTTAGTATATATATAGACGAGATCATTGTACAATGACAATCAAATTTAACCACAGAGTTTAAAGTTGGCAGTACGATTCTAAATACCATACTGTTTGCAGACGATCAGACAATCCTTAGCTCTTCAGAAGACAATTTACAAATAGCAGCATATAAATTAAACGAAATAGCAAATAAATTCAATATGACAATGTCTGAAAGTAAATCGAAAGTAATGGCATTCAACGGGAAAGGCCATATGAGGTGTAAAATCAGTATTAATAACAGTATAATACAACAGGTGAACAATTTTAATTATTTAGGATGCAATGTATCATACTGCCAGAAGGAAGATATTAATATTAAATTAAATAGATTTTACAGAATGTGTGGCACTATAAGACGGACACTGAAAAATAAAACTTTGAGGAGCACACAACTAAAATTTTACAAAATTATGGCAGTGCCTGTCTTAACATATGAAAATTGGACTCTTAACCGTTCAGACAGAAGGAAAATAGAAACTGCAGAAACGAAGTTCCTACGTTCAGTAGCAGGTGTGACAATTTTGGACAAGAAAAGAAGTGAGGATATTAGGAATGACTTAAATATTTTCAATTTAACAAATAGAATTGACAACATGAGAAACAACTGGTATGAACATGTCAAGAGGATGCCTACAGATAGAATCCCTCAGCTGTTACTAAAGTACAAACCAATAGGACATAGAAATGTTGGACGCCCATTTACTAGATGGGAGGATTCATTAAATCCCACTTGATGTGAAAACAGGTCAAAAGGCCTAATTTCATGAAGCAGAAGATGAAGAAGATATATATATATATATATATATAGAATGCATCGTCTTCATAAAAAAAAGTACAACCATATTTTCTGGAAAATACTTATGTACGGAAAAAACAATACCTCGTTTTCTTCAGATTTTAGTTCAGGTCTAATGTACATTACTAAGGCACAGTAGGTACCGTAACATGATTGAATAAATGCATGCATATGAATAAGTTTGATTGGACATCAACATGTTATATAGAATATGTTTCAGGTTAGGAGGTACAAAATGAAATCAGCATGACTAGCTATTGTGAGCCTAATATATGCAGTTCCTATTCAAAATTGACATAATTATTGTCACCAATAATTTACTGTTCCCTCTCTTTAAAACTGTATTGTACACTATATCAGAAATTAGAGGTTGCCGCAAAATAGCATCCTTCAGAAAGTAAGTTGATTATTTTATTTTTAAAAAAGCCAATAATTTGTAGCTTATATGATTTTCATTAGTTTTATATTTAGTTATATATATATATATATATATATATATATATATATATACTGACTCTATTTGTGATTTTCTTTTTCCTCTAAATTTATTGTATTCTACGACTAATATCAACATTAATAAAATTCATGATAAAGTTCCATTGATGTATTATTTAAAATTAAAATATAAAATTATGAAATATTTACCTAAAAGGTCCACCTACTCAACTTAGAGATTATTTATCTGTAGCGCTTTCGGGACTAGTCCCTCATCAGCAGGATTCAATACTGGTATTGATGGTGGGCCTAGTCCCGAAAGCGCTACATATAAATAATCTGTAAGTAGAGTAGGTGGACCTTTTAGGTAAATATTTCATAATTTTATATTTTAATTACGACTAATAATAGTATACATACAGGAAGCAGCATAATCAGTTAACTAAAAATACAATAAAAATAAGTAACTTGAAGTCCATTATAGACATTATACTGGACAAGATGTGTTCCCTAGTTAGCAATTACCTCAATCATTAGTGTTTGAGATTATATTCTGAAGGTCCCATATTCAAACCGCAGTATCAACCAATCTGATATTTTCCCCTTGCAACCACGTGCAGTGGTTAACTGACTTATGCCGCACCCTATATATTATTACCTATACTGTCGGTCGCGATGGTCTAGTGGTTATGTTCCTTGCCTCTAGTACCGACGGTCGCGGATTCAAACCCGGCCGGGATATAGGATTTCTATGATTAAAAATGCAAAGGACAAATCCTCCAGGAGGGACTTTAAGCCGTGGATCCCGAGTCTGAAGATTTTAATATTTTAAACCTAAATTAGTTCCTCTGAAAAAAAAATAACCGACCTTCCGCGTTCAAGTAATACCTTAGTTGCTTACTAAATGTTCTTTGAGACGATATACTGACCACATTTCACTCACTGACATCTGTAGGCAAATAAGCGTAAATAAATTACCCTTGGTCAAGAATGTCCCGTTAGGAGAGCACCCATATCTACATGAAAGACGTATCAGGTGTACATATACAGAGTGTAACTAAATTCCCATTACAGACTTTGAGGACGTGTAGTGGGGACGAAGGCGGTTACGTTCAGCATAGGATCTCGTGTCCGAAAACGTGCTGTTTTCCCGCTACACGCACGCAAAATACAGCACGCGTTCAACTCTCACACATTTTCAGCGCCAAGACCCTGCACGTTCTCCCGACTTGAGCCAACTACTCTATTATCTGTGGGGTCACATGAAATTCCTGATTTACGAGACCCCCGTGGCAACCGAGGAAGACCTAATGGCCCGGGTTATGGCTGCGGCGGATGTTGTAGGACCAAGGGTTGTTTATCATGTGTACCAGAACATGGTAGGAGGTACTGTATCTGTGTTTACGTAAGTGATCGTCAGATTGAACCCTTCTTGTGGATCCCGACGAACAAGCAGCAGGCGTCAGAGAGAGAGCAACATGCGTTGTGGTATTTTGCGTGAAGCGGGAAAACGGTACCTTTTCGGACGTAAGTTCCTATGCTAAACGTAACCTTATTGGTCCCCA
The DNA here is from genome assembly GCA_030220185.1 of Diploptera punctata. Taxonomy (NCBI): domain Eukaryota; kingdom Metazoa; phylum Arthropoda; class Insecta; order Blattodea; family Blaberidae; genus Diploptera; species Diploptera punctata. Next base: position 138,906 of record JASPKZ010009713.1, on the reverse strand, counting down.
GTGCACGTCCCCAAAGTATGTAATGGAAATTTAGTTACACTCTTTATATACATTACCTGTATGTATATATTGTCATCGTTTATTAAACATAATAAATAAGAATGTAATTGTATACACACGTTAGTATGTATAGCGAATTCCGATGGAATGCAACTATTGAGTTGTTCTTATTGAAAGATTTTTAATCGTTCTTATAGATCTTCACTGGTTCTATTTAGGACACACCTAAAAACACCTAAAACAAATATGACCAAAATATATAGGCCCATACAGGCATGTGTGTGTGCGTGCGTTTTTTAATGTTCAAGCGGTCGCTTTATTATTTTCAAAATTGAATTTACAAAATCCAATAAATTTTAAAAAATTGGTAGAGTTCGTTAAGAAGCAAGATCTTTTTCCGCCATAGTTATGTTCTCTTACATGAATTTCGCTACATCTCAGCAGCACTTGAGACTAGATAGACCCTCTTCTAGACACAATAATACAATTAAAGACAAATGTATTTGGTATAAACGCAAATCGAACCGAAGTCCCTGGGATGTGAATCACACACGCTATTTCTCTATTATAGATCCCTATTTTATATACAAGAAGTGATAATGTGATAACAGTTTCTAATATTGTGTTTGGAGTGAGATCTCATTTTCAATTGAAGCTCAGACCTATCTGCAAATTCCTGCTCAAGACAGCCAGTAACGCATGCTTTGCATAGTTAATATGACGTAACAATGCAAGATATGTCTCAAACACGAAGTAGAAAGGTTTCAAATTCCTGAGCCTTAGCGCTGGTCAGTGAAAATTTCTTCTACAAACTAAAAAATGTGTCAATTTTAGAACTTCAACCGAAGCAAGAATGTTAGCAGGAAAATGTAGTAGAAAGAACTTGCAGCAACTTATTCGAGTTATTAATGAATGAGAAAGTGCAATTTCGGAGGCTTATTTTAAACTCATGCCCCAAATGAGAGACAATGACCAATCACGTTACAATGAATTTTGTTTTACAACCAATCACAGTCGGGTTTCACCTCGATATTTATGAACTTAAGTTTATCATATTAAAGAAAGCTCTTCCTTTTTAATATTCTGAACAGGTCAGAACATTAATCTGCAGTGACTGACTCTCTAAGAAATACGTTGAATATAGCAATTTATATATTAAGATGTAGAATACATGCGGTTTCCAGATTGTATATATAGTGCACGAATGTAACAGATACTTGCGTGATATAATAGAAAAAATTGTAGCAATTAATTATACCACAATAAAAAGAAACCATAGTTTGCACTTTCTTAAACGTATTATTTCCCAGGTATTTACGTTCCAGAAAAATATAATTGACATATTTACATCATATGACGTCAGAAATTAAATTAATAACCTATAATGTTGGTTATAATGTACAGTTTGATGTGTTTCATTTTTTCTCCACTAGGGTGCATTCTTACAATATTGCGATCCTATATGGCAATAAATAATACGAACTGGTTGCAGTGGATCAACAAATGAAACGTAAACGTTCCTTATTTGTTTTCAAACATCGCCATTTACATTAAATATATAAATATTTTTAAATAACTATATTTAAATAATGATTTGTGAGTAAACAGCTTAATTTTATTCGTTAAATAGTCCTAACAAATGCCAGTCTTGATTTCCAAATTCTCTAGATAAATTGGAAATCACTCGTGGAATTACTTATGATATATTCAACTAATAATAATAATAATTAACTAACTCACTGGTACTATCGAAACCGTAGGTTCACGGACGCGTGGACATAAGCTCTCCACACATTCATATCCTAATCTAATGTTTTACAATCACCCTCTATATAATCTACTTCCCTCGAATCATGGTTACTGTTTTTCTCCCACCTCATTCTTGATCTACCAACTGTGCGTTTTCCCTTTCGTTTTCCTACAAGATATTTCCATGCCCCTCTTTTATTTCCCATTCATGCCTCATGTCCTGCCCATCGCAGTTTACGAGACTTGACAGTTCTTATTTTATCTGGTTTCCTATAAAAATCATGTAGCTTAATAGTATGTAATCTTCTTCATTCGCCTGTCTATTCATCCCTGTTCGGTCCGAAAATGTTTCTAAAACTTTATTCTTAAATACCCGTAATAGTTTCTCTTTCCTTGAAGCAATAGTCCATTTTTTTCATCCGTATAAAAAAAAGGTAAAATAACTGTTTTATATATTTTCAGTTAATAGTTTTGGCAGAAGTCGGGAAGACATGAGTCCCTGTAATACATAACAGCACGCATTTGCAGAATTGAGCCCATGTTTAATTTATTTACGCACCTTATTCCTATTTGTAATTATTGTCCCTAGGTATTTGAATTCAGCTGCTTCTTCGAAATTTTCATTTGTCATTAATTGCCCACTGTCCCAAAAGGTTGGATTCAAATTTCGCGGCCTATAATTCGACTTGTAATTGACATAGAGAAGCGCGCCATGTCTCATTTTGTTTGTTAACATTTGAAGTTATGACTGTTACTATACCGCAGGAGCTGGAGTAAGCAGCCATGATCGGTGAAACACAAAGGCCGCCCGCCTTAGCATTCTGGACCGGGAAGGAAACCTTCAAATCCCTCACCAAGTACACAAGAAGAGTCTTGGGATTAAGAAGAGACGAAGACCAGCGGAGACAAGAGAGGCGTTAAAATCGTCACTAGTCTACTACTACTACTATACACACACATATACATATACACAAACAAGCACTAAACACACAGTCACATACACACATTAACACACACACACAAACAAACAAAACACACTTTATTTTAATTTTATGTAACAACTACACACTTCAAATACCCGAATTGTATATTTATTATATATTTCAATAAAGATAAGATATAGATAGGGACATAGAGCAGACCCGGGGATTAGGGCGTTATGCCCGAGGTAACCCGGGGGGTGGTGGTGGGGCTCTAAATAAAAAAAAATAAAATCCTCAAGGTATAAGATTGCTGGAACGTCCAAAAAAGCGCTGGATGGAAAATTCCTCTTTGAGACCGTAACAGGCCACACGGCGTGATACTTGCAGGGGTGGTGATGATGATGATGACTGTGTTTTCTGTTAATTCACTTCAATATGGGCACCTCTAGTGGCGCGTATAACATCTGGTAGAAATTCTAACTCTCGCCATACCCTCTGTAACATATCCTTGTCAATTGTGGCAATGGCAGCTTTCATCCCAGCTTTCAAATCAAGTTCAACAAACAAGTGTTGTAGACATTTTCTTTGACATAGCCACACAATATAACGCCAGAAGTGTTATGTCAGAGGAACTAGAAAGCCAGGCAATGGGACCAATCCACACATTGAGCCTTTTATTGTTTAGAATACATTTTCCTATAATAACACTGGTCAACATGATTCTTGTCTCATGAGTACCAATAGTTGTACTTAATGCAGATTTGTATCGTGTTTTCAAATATGAATTCGGAATTTCTCCATCAGCCACAGTTTTTTATTTTAATTTCAATTGATGGATTTAAATAATTATTTTTAATAAACTTTTTTCGTCCATTTGTCCATTGTACGATAAAACCAAATGAGCTAACTCAAATGATTTCAGCTATGGAAAAGAGATATCAAGCAAATGGAATCCTAATATGCTGGCCGATTATTGTTGGACCATCAAGAGGGATGCTCCACAGGCGAAATATAACAGTAATTTCTTACTTTTTAGGCGAGTCCGAATGTTCGAATATTGTGTAGTTACGAATGCAGAAAATATTATAGTGTTTGAAATTATAAATGCCTGTCTCTCGGAAACCTTGCGTGATGGAGTAAAACCGATATAATATTTAAATTCAGGAGACAAAATGCTATCAGAATCACATATTTTTCTTTCTGAGACAAATAAAAAGTTTATTTTTGTTGCTCAGTGTAATTATTGTTGTCCACTAGAAAGGAGAAGTCAGTTCAACAAGTGACATAAAAACATTTTAAATGTTGACGAACAAAATGTTAAATTGTACGCTTGTCTACGTCTTTTACAATTCAACTAGCACATCAAAATTGTATCCTGCCTTTTGGGACTTGATGTAATAATAATAATAAATGTTTTTAACGTTTATTCTCACAGAGTTAAAGCCTCCTTTCTACTCAACTAGCTTAAATATATTAAAGTGTATATTAAAATTAAGTTATTCTATGCCACCCTGCCACCAGTGAATATTCGATGGGAGAACAAGTGACTTTTTAGCATCGTGTTGTCCAATGTGATAACACATGTTCCCGCTAGAGCCAATTGCCAACATGTTTGCTCACATATAAGGAGATTATATCCTAAAATTCCACCTACATAGTGGGCAAGTTAAGGGTAAAGAAAACGGGCAAGTTAGGGAGAGAAAATGGGCGAGTTAGTACGCCAGATTAGTTTACCGTTCACTTGTTTGTTAGCGGGTTTTTGTGGCTATACTGTCTGAAAAATGGATAATACACATTTTACAATTGCAAGTATCCTGATTTTAGGTTACTTTGGGATCAAATTCTCGCTCTATGTTAAGACTTTTTTAGAAAAAATCAACATACATATTACTCTCAGGTCACTATTCACGTACAGTAACAATCAATTGTTTTTTCATTTCTTATTTCAATGTATGTTGGTGGCATGGTGGCATATAATCCCCTAAAATCATATATATACAAGTTATATTACATGATAAAACATAAAACAATTAATATACAGAGTGTAACTAAATTCTCATTACAGACTTTTAGGACGAGTTGTGGGGACAAATACGGTTACGTTTAGCTTAGGAACTCGTGTCCGAAAAGTTACCTATTTCCCGTTACACGCTAAATACCACAGCACACATTGCTCTCTCTAACGCCTGATGGTTGTAGTACGGATCCACTTACAAGAAGGGCTCGATGTGACGACCACCTATGTCAACACATACGGTATCTCCTTACCATGTTCTGATACACAAGATCACCAATCCTTGATACTGCAAAATCCGTCGCAGCCATAACCAACACCAGTAGACCTTCCTCGGATACAACAGGTGTCTAGTAAATCAGGGATTTCATGTGACCCCAGAGGTAGTAGTCCAGCGGGGTCAAGTCGGGAGAACGTGCAGGGCCTTTGGCGCCGAAATGCGGGAGAGTTGAACGTGTTTTTATGCTTTGCGTGTAGCGGGAAAACGATACCTTTTCGGACGTGAGTTCTTATTTTAAACGTAACCGCCTTGGTCCCCACAACGTCCTCAAAGTCTGTAATGATAATTTAGTTACACCCTGTATAATATATACATATAGGCCTAATTATAATACGCTGCCTGAACGCAAAAGCATCAGAGAGAATATTGGTTGAAACAAATAAATGGAAAACATTCAACACATGCCAATTCTGACCATGTGAAGTGTTATGCAGCTTCATGGAACACTTTGTGGACTTGGATTTAGACGCCGGACAAATCCTGTGTTACGGCTGTACATTATTAAATTCATTTAATGGTGATAATTACAGAATAGCAATAAAATAGCATGAATATTAATAATTTTTATTCAATACTCCAGGATGTCATTTCGACTTTTTTGGTTTTCTCTCCTGGCATTGGCGTAATTGTAACCCACTTCTGAAGTTGGGGCGACTGGAAGGCGGAGTTACGTTAACCCGATGAGTCGATTGGTGATGATGGTAGTGGTGCGCCAGGACAGTCCTTAATCCGAATCTAAAATTAATATGACTTATGATGATTATGATAGCCATATGATGTTCGGGAACCGTTTGGGCCTTAAAGATTTCTGACATTTATCTTACAGGTAAGGAAAAATCCTCACCCAAGAAACTTGTCCCCACTAGGGATCGAACTCGGGCCCGCTGCGTGACAAGGCAGCACGCTACTTCGAGGCCACAGCGGTGAACTAAATATTAATAATAATAGGCTATTGCATAGAAATCATCTATAAACATATCGAGATTATATACAAACTCCATTGCACGACAAGCCTAGAAGGCCGTTGGCCAACCAGGCGGCTACTGGCTTCACATCCACATGTGTTAATCACAGAGGTAGACGATCATCCAGCCACTGTAGGGGTGATATGTGGTCAGCATGTCGGGTCCCTCAGCCGTTATAGCTGTTTTTAACCTGGAGCCGCTAATTATTGTAGTTACCCAACTGCCTCACGATGCTAGGTGGGTATCAGTCCTATACTGACCGAAATTCCACGTGAATACTTCTTCCTCCATGAAGATTAGAACGAGCGCAAGTCCCGTAGCTCTGCGCCCAGGCATCTTGCCTTAACCACTTGGCTACGGCTCGGGACATCCAGATTATAAAGAAAGGCACACAAATATTATAAACCAAAGTTACAGTAATTATAAACTTAGGTATATTTTTATTTATTATAAAATCCGGCAGCCCCTTATTTCATATAGTTGTGAATTCCAGTTGCTACATCATGAATTCCAGCCAATGACCTACAACCGATATCCATTAATAAATTATAAAATCGAAGTAATCCATAACCACCTGTCTATCGCAACAATTTTACAGTTTTCTTGTCATCGTACTTGGATGGATTTTTATTGCAATTTCGTCAGAACCAGACAATAAAATATCCAGTATACATTTCAGTCACTTCCCAAGAAATAACCTCCAATAATGGAGTCTGGAAGCTTCGATGTAAAAATATCAATTGCCTGTTAGCTGGGACAAACATTCTAATTAAGGATAGTTTCAGGTATTATATTTCCATAACCTATTTTAATAAACTCTTTGGTGAAACATCAGATTAAGCTTCAATTTGTTGCAAAAGTCTGGTTAAAAAATTGTATAGTTTTTTACAGCTCGAAAAATGCTTTAATTTCCTATTTATCTCTTTGATTACAAGCGAAAATTAAAATAGCGGACTGGACATTCACAACCGTTAGCATTGGTATTTTATTACAGTATTTTATTGATATATTATCTGTTTTTTTTATAATTTTATTCATTATGTGCTCAAAATAAATGCAACTAGTAAAACCGGATTCATTCAAGATTAAAAAAATGAGCATCAATAAAATTTAGATACATATTAATGTTGATAACTTGAACGCATAAAATAAAATAAAGTTAAAATATGTACCTTCTCAGGTTAGTGCCGTCGTCCTCAACATTAAAAAAAGATATATATGCTTTTTTGTCTGTAGGCCTTTCAGAATCTCTATTCCATTATCAGCAAGTCTCCCTTCGATACTTTTTAGATGTTCTCGATGCTGGTCTTAATGAAGTGTGTCCGAGACTACAGTTTCTTCTGACGATATTGTTTGTATATTTTAACTTTATTTTATTTTATGGCGATCCACCTCAACGGTTTTATACAATTAATTTTATTAGTATTGAACGCATAACCCTGCAAGTGGCACGTAACAGTTTATCTTAGAGAATATTTGTGTATTCTAAATGGCGGTCTACATTAATTCAAGAAGAAAGCCCTTTAAAAATACAAAAAATATTTTAACACTATGTCAATAAACGACCTGAGGAATATATTGCATATTATATGTTGTAGTAAGATGTTAATTGTATAATTTTTTTACCTGGTAAGTCAGTCATCCTCAATTAAGTTATTAAACTTCTTCAAGGTATTCTAATATGGAGGTCTTTCGAAAACAATGTTTCATCTTCTGCGTTTTAACTGGAACTGAGGGCTTTAACACATGATATTTGGAACATTTAAAACATTGTATTATTAATGAAGAAAAATCAAGTTTTGCCAAACATATACTCGAAACAAGTAATTGATTTGAAAAAATCGATAACTCTATGTCAGTACTACACAGAGAATATAATAACAACAGGATCAGCATTCTTGAAGACATAGAGATTCTGAAAGAAGCAAGGAATGAAGACCTGCTCAGCGAGAACATAACCGCAGACATAAACCCATTATACAACCTATACAACACCATCAGCCTTCAGTTCCAGTTAAAACGCAGAAGATGAAAATTGTTTTCGAAAGGCCTCCATATTAGAATAACTTGAAGTTTAATAACTTAGTTGACGACGACTGACTTACCAGGTAAAAATTATAAAATAACATCTTATTACATAACCTCAACGTGCTTCAACATGAATTTCAAAAGTGTTGATTATATGTTGTAGGTTGTATGCTCCCTACTTTCTGCCAGGGAACATGAGTGCTCCCTAGCGGAGTTAGTTGAGAAATTTAGTTATGCTTATTTCCGTACAGATATCAGCGAGTGTCATATGGTCAGCACATCATCTTAATGACAGATCTAAAAAACAATTAACATATAACTTGGATGGGGAAAGTCGATTAAATTTTGCTCGGACGCTAATTTAGGTTTGGGGTTCTTTTATGAACCCCAAAAATCGCCAGACTCGGGACCCATAACTTAAAATCCTCCCCTGAAGACTTGTCCCTTGGACTTTTCCATCCTAAAAATCCATCAACTTCGGCAGATTTTACACCCACGATCCTCGAAACTAAAGTCAGGGAACATATCACTAGATCACTGAAACTGACGAAGAATATATATATATATATATATATATATTATATATATATTATACACACACACATGTGCGTAAAAGTGATAGAGAGAGAGAGAGAGATGGAGAGAGAGATGGAGAGAGAGATGGAGAGAGAGAGAGAGAGAGAGAGAGGGAGAGAGAGAGGGAGAGAGAGAGAGAGAGAGAGAGAGAGAGAGGAGAGAGAGAGAGAGAGAGAGATTGATATATATAATGTGCGTATTTTTTTGTCCGATGAAATTACGGAAAATACTTGAAAATTCGTTGTAAGATACCTGTTAATCATGGGTAAAATAGTACTATATCCAAGTTAATGGAATACGCTAAAAAATAAATCCCACAACAGTCATAACTTTAAAATACTAACCAATATAATTACCCTAGCTTTATATTGGTCCATTTTGTTAAGCAGATGAATTATACTTTGAAAAAATAAGGTGAAGTACATAGAGGAAATTTGAATAAACATTTTAGCTTGACTGACTGCATCAACATTAACAAAATTCATGACAAAATTCCGTTCAGGTATTAGTCATAAAAATAAAATTATAATATAAAATAGTATCCTGCTGGAGTTCGGAATTCCTAAAAAGTTAGACTTATACGAATGTGTCTAAATGGCACAAAGATTAAGGTGCGTGTAGGCAAACAGTTGTCGGACAATTGAAATCCAGAATGGGTTGAAGCATGGAGATGCACTAATCTTCTACTATTTAATTTTGTACTAGAGCATGCCATTAAATCTTTAGAGAATGAGGAAGGCTTACAACTCAATGGTATTAATAAGCTGTTAGTTTATGCTGATGATGTAGTATTGTTGGCCGATAGCAAGGAGATACTAAAGGACAACACACATACATATTGAGTAACACTAAGAAATTGGGACTGGAAGTAAATATTAATAAAACTAAATATATGGTCACACGTAGAAATGCATTGTATAATGGAAATGGACAGCTAATGACAAATGAGGTAAATTTTGGAAGTGACTGAATTCAAATACCTAGGAACAATAATCACAAATAGGAATGAGATGCACAAAGAAATTAAACATAGGCTCAATTCTGCAAATGCGTGCTATTATGCATTGCAGAGACTTTTGATGTCCCAACTCCTTTCAAAAAACGTTAAACTGAAAATATATAAATCTATTATTCTACCAGTTATATTATATGGATGCGAAACATGGATTCTTACTTTAAGGGAGTAAAGGAGATTACGAGTTTTTGAGAATAAAGTTCTTAGGCCAATTTTTGGACCAAGAGAGATGAACAGACAGGTGAATGGAGAAGACTACATAACAATGAACTATATGGTCTTTATGGGAAGCCAGATATAATAAGAACAGTTAAGTCTCGTAGACTGCGATGGGCAGGACATGTTACGCGTATGGGGAATGAAAGATGTGCATGGAAGCTTCTTGTAGGAATGCCGGAGGGAAAACGCCCGGTTGGTAGACCAAGAATGAGGTGGGAGAACAACATTAACTATGATTTGAGGGAAGTAGATTAATCAGGGAATGATTGGAAAGCATTAGCACAGGATAGGGATGTATGGAGAGATTATGTCCGCGCGGTCATGAACCTACGGGTTTGATAGTGGCAGTGAGTAAGTTCTATAAAATTGTAAAAATGTACCTAGTCGGTTCATCTTCTCAACTTTGCGACTATTAATTCTCTGTAGGCCTTTCGGGACTAGTCTTATCTTCATCAGAAGGAGCAGGAGATACAGACCTAACAGGATCAATAGATACAGACCTATCTCTATCTCCGCTATTAACAGTTTACGAAGTTAAGGAGGCTGACCTACTAGATAACAATTTTATAATTTTATATTATAATTTTAATTTTATGACTAATACCTGAACGGAATTTTATCATGAACTTTATTAATAGTGGAATGCAGGCTTTCACGGCCGGTAAGCATGGTAATAAAAGATTCCGGGCTATGTGGCCGTGGTCTATAATTGGCGTTTCTTCCAGACGTTTTCTCCCTCAACTCGCAGTCGAGTCTACGACAGGGAAACAACAGCTGGAAGCGCTCGCCACTGAAGATGCCCTCCGCAGTTGAGGGAGAGAACGTCTGGAAGAAAAGCCAGTTATAGACCACGGCCACATAGCCCGGAATCTTTTTTACCACAACTTTATTAATGTTGAATAAACAGATTGGCAAGCATATTGGTAGCAGAAATTTATTTATATTCAGAATGTTAAGGTTTACACATCTTTCTTTGCCTAAAGTTTTATTTTTCTTCTCCACTCGTCTCTGTCCATCCAATCCATGTCCTCCAGTCACCTTGTTATCATTCCAGTTCTTATTTCCTGCATCCACGAGTTTCGAGGTCTTCCTCTCCTCCTTCTCCAGGTGGACACCATTCCAATGTTTTCCTGGGTAACCTTTCTTCTTGCATTCGTCGTACGTGCCCATACCAATTTAATTGCTTATACCGTATATAATCTACTATTGAATAACCAATATTCATTTTTTCTCTTATGACAGTATTTCTTATTTTGTCTAATTTTTAACATCTTGCTGGTCTCCTCAAGAAATCCATTTCCATCGACATAAGTTTTTGTTCTAAGTTTTTGTTGAATTTCCAAACTTCAGCTCCATATATGACAGTACTTCTCACTATTGAATTATATATTTGTAACTTATTTTTCCTGGTTATATGCCTGTTCCATAAGACTCCATTCATCATTGCTGTTATTGCTCTACCTTTATTTATTCTGTTCTTAATATCACTTTCTTGTTTATCCTCTTTATCTAATTTTACTCCCAGATACTCAAATTCTTCACATCCTCTAATATACCCCTTTTCATCTTCTAATATCAAATATTCGGTTTCGGCTCCACATCCCATATAAAATGTTTTTCCTAAATTTATTTTCAAACCCCAGTTATCGTATTCGTCCAATAATTTCTGAACATAAACTCCATGTCTTCATATTCTTGAGCAATTATTATCAGGTCATCCGCAAATAACAGTGTATATATTGTATCTGTTGATCCATCTCCAATTGGTACTCCCATTCCTGAACATTTTTTTGGTCCAGTTTGACAGTGCTTTATGTATAAATATCTTAAATAATGTTGGTGATATGCTACAACCTTGACGAAGGTCTTTTGTAGCTTTAATTTCTTCTGATATATATTTTCCAATTTTAATTTTAGATACTGCATTTTTATACAAAATTTTTATTGCATTAATAATTGTAAAGATAATATCAATAATATCGGTATAGCCCACTACAAGATTCATAGACTGCTTTTGCACTAGAAAATCCGTCTATTTTATCTACATTATCTTAATATATGTTGCACTGCATTTAATGAATTTGTATATTAACCTCTGCGTTTTTTAAACAAATTCTTTGAAACGAATATGCATATTTAACTATATTCTATTAGAGGCAAATTATAACTTACACAATAAAACTGAAAACGTTTTGACGCGTTTCTAAAATACAAAATAACTGATCAACGTTTTCCCTTAATGAACAAGTTCAGTTTATTACACAGACTTTTGACAATAAAATACTGTATGTTTAACAGCTTCCTCAACTGCAACGAGCGAGAAAACATTTGTAAATTACAACTTTGAGAACAAAGCATACACATGTCATAAAGCTGCCTTTAAAGAGAAGTTTAAAACTGGATGTGAAAGCTTCTATCGTTGATTCGTCCAAAAAGTCCCGAGTGAGATTTCTGCTTCAAAGAATAGATGATGTCTCAAGCTAGATTTTATGGTTTCTCTGCTGAACTTCGCCCACCATATTACCTCTCTGTACGTGATCATCTTCCTGAAAATAACAACTAACCACTCTTCCTTGTGTTACAAGAGATGAATGAAAATGTAGAGAGATATAAAGTAAATTACGACCATTACACCGTCTCAGAATATAAAGAAAATAAATTACACTTACATTGTTTTAGAATAGAATAGAATAGAATAGATTTATTTAGCCTGGTGGAGTTAAGGCCATGTGACCTTCTCTTCCACTCACCAGAACAAGCATATGTTACATATGAATACAAAAAAAATACAATAATAGTCATATAAAACAGGACAAACATATGTTACACATGAATACAAAAAAATTACAATAATAGTCATATTAAACAGGACAAACATGTTACATATGAATACAAAAAAAGTTACAATAATAGTCATTGTTTTAAATTCCTAGGAACAATAATAACACAGTTCTGCATGAATTTTGATTTTTTAAATGAATGAGCGTTTCTGAATCACATTTTCACACTGATTGCAAAAATGAAATCCGTTTTCGCGTACCACGTCAGAAGTTTTTACAATTAAAAATGTTGTGTTTTGAATATTTTCGTAATGTAGTAATATTACAATGTGTTTATTGTTTGTTAGAAAGGCCAAACAGTATATAATTTCGACTTTATTACTTAAAATGTGAAATAATATACTTATTATTATGTTTATACTTCAAACTATGTTTATATTTATTAAAATCTACTGACTACATCCACCCTAGGTCCGTACAAAAAATAGTGGTTGTGTAAATGATCCAAATCTGTTTTACTATAATTATATGTAGGTCATATACATTAGTAAAACAAAGAATATAACTGCTTTTGTAAAGAAAACTTACTTTCAATATTTGGCATTAAGTTAGGAGACCAGGATGAGGTGCCCTCACAAAGTGTGTCGTAGTTGTGTTGCAGAGTTGAAGAGTTGGAAAAATGGAAAAAAGAAGTCATTGCCCTTTTGTATCCCTATTATTTGGAGGGAACCTACAGTTATGGAGACGATTGTTATTTTTGCACAGTTAAGGTAGTAGGATATAATGCTAAAAAACAAGAAGGATAATTTATATCCTAACATTCCCTGTGCCATTCAGCCCGTACATCATGCATCCAGTAGCACTGAAACTGAATCTCCTGTGGATGATGAACCATATAATTCTGACCATGATAGATGTTTTAATCAAAGTGAGATTAATGATTCAGTGGGGGATTTAAATTGCCTAAAGTATCAGCAGAACTGTTAGTTATAGGTTAAAAGAAAAGAAAGTATTAACTGAGAGTACATATTTTTATGTTACAGGCATCGTGAGAAGGAATTTGTCCCTTTTTTGCTGAAGAAGAAAATTTAGTGTATTGCCAAGACATCCCTGCTGTCTTAAAATTTTATAACATAAACTATAATTCCAAAGAGTGGAGGTTCTTCATTGAATATTCTCAAAAAAGTCTTAAAGCTGTTTTGATTCATAGTGGAAACATTCATCCTTCCATTCCTGTGACCTACTCTTATGTTTTAAAGGAGACATATGAACATATAAAGTTTTTGTTAAAAAACTGCAGTATGAAAACCATCTATGCTAGTCTGTGGAGATTTCATGATTATTGGACTATTAGTTGGTCAGCAACCCTTGTTTCATATGTGAATTGGATAGCAGAGGTCTAATGCCACCCGGTTGTATTTTATGACATTTCTGGTTTTCTCCCCTGGCATTGGCGTAATTGTAACCCACTTCTGAAGTTGGGGTGCCTAGAAGACGGAGTTACGTTACCCCGATGATATGAAGGGTGATAAACGATAATGAAGCGCTAGGAGAGTAAGTAAAGTGATCCCACAACATGCCCGGAGGCCCTTGGGGTAGTAGGAGGTTAAGGCTCCCACTTTTTCTAGACAATCGGCACTTTATGTCAGCCGGCTTGTCAGTCCTGCGTGACGGCCGCCTTTACCCCCAGAACAAGCGTCTGGTACTCATTTCCGTTAGAGGCTGAGTCGACCCCAGGGGCATAGTGCCGCCAGAGGGTTTGGGTCAGTTTAAAAATCCTGACCCCAACGGGACTTGAACCCTCGACCCTCTGGTTTGTAGCTCAGTGCCTTAACCACTACGCTACGGCGTGCCCCGCGCTAGGAGAGTTCTTAATCTAAATTCCAGACCATGGGAAACCACAGGAATAATTCCCTTTGAGGAAAAATTCCAATTCCGGGAATCGAACCCGGAACCTCATGAACAGTAGTCAGAAACGCTGAACATTAGCCCATGAGGCTATTACATGTTATTTTACAGTAATTGTTGGAAATGACGATCATTGACCTGGATGCACACATCCGCGCGTCTCACCTCGGACCGATGAAATCTAAGAAGAATACCTGGATGCTCCCTGATTTCACAGCCGCTACCACGATCCTTGCTATAAGATCTGGAGCTGTGCATCCAGGTCAATGGTCGCCATTTCCAACAATTACTGTAAAATAACATGGAATACTTTCCATTTTCTTAGAATTAATAAATAAACAACAATGTGTTCAACAATTTTAAATGCTGTTTTATTCTGTAGACCCACAACAATGCATTTCCGACCCAAGGTTCATTGTGTCAAAATACTTGTAAGGATGTTCCCTACCACCACACGAAAAATCTGCACTCATTTCGGTAACACTCTGTACTATAACAATCAGTGACGCTTTGGTTCATAGTTACTCAGCAACAAAACCTATACTTTATATTCTAACAAAACACGGTATCAAAACATAAAAGTTCAACAAAACGTAAAATACACTTAATGATGATTGATTGTTATACGTATTGCAGAATATAACAACAATTTTTGTTGATTTGTCTTTTTTTTTCTCCAAAGCCCACATTACTCTCTCTAAACATATCGTTTCCGCAATAAATACATTTCATTAAATATACCAAATATACAACATATATTTAAAAAACTCTGAACGTAGATGAAATATTTCAGACAACACGTTACAAAATTAGATATAGTAACTAGTCGTCTTAATAAATATTAAAACAATTATATAAACTACATGACCAATAAATATGAATAATTTAAGAACAAAATTATTAATGTTTTATCACATTTCAAGTTTTTATGCCATAATGTATTTACATATTTTTGGGTTACATAATTCCGCCGTTAGTTACGTCTATGATTACACTGGTCAACATGATTTTTGTCTCATGAGTACTACCAATAGTTGTACTTATTCAGTTTTTATCATGTTGTCAAATATGTATTCGGAATTTCTCCATCACCCACAGTTTTTTATTTCAATTTCAATTGATGGATTTAAATAATTATTTTTAATAAACGTTTTTTCGTCCATTTGTCCATTGTAAAATAAAACCAAATGAGCTAACTCAGGAGATTTCAGCTATGGAAAGAGATATCAAGGCAAATGGAATCCTAATATGCTGGTCGATTATTGTTGGACCATCAAGAGGGATTCTCCACAGGCGAAATATAGCAGAAAATCGTCATTAATTTCTAAGTGAGTCCGAATGTTCGAATATTGTGTAGTTAAGAATGTAGAAAATATTAAAGTGTTCGAAATTATAAATGCCTGTCTCTCGGAAACCTTGCGTGATGGAGAAAACCCGATAT
The DNA here is from genome assembly GCA_030220185.1 of Diploptera punctata. NCBI lineage: Eukaryota > Metazoa > Arthropoda > Insecta > Blattodea > Blaberidae > Diploptera > Diploptera punctata. Next base: position 123,008 of record JASPKZ010009713.1, on the reverse strand, counting down.
CATATTTGAATTCAGGAGAACAAATGCTATCAGAATCACATATTTTTCTTTCTGAGACAAAATAAAGTATATTTTTTGTTGTTTGGTGTTATCGTGAGTGAAAGTTGTGTTTGATGGCATAAAACGAGATATTTAATTGATTACGATGCAAATCTAAAAAAATGTCCTCAATTTGCGGATATTATATTTAAAATATTTGTCTATGAAGATAACAATTAAGTAAAATGTATAAGTAAAATTATAACACTAATTTAGGCACCCCTGTTTGTGGATACATGCCACAGTGAATCAGAATCCAAGTGATGCCGGTAGGGGGTTGAGAGGATGAAATAGGGGCAGAGATGTTGGAATGGGAATCGTTGAAATGTCTATGCGCGATTCAAATACTCTGTGAATTCCATCACATATCGCCAACTCTGATGCACTTAGGAAACTATGATGCAGTGTGTACACAAATGAACACAACCAAAATCATATTCTGTGAAACCATTTCATTTCACAGTATACGAGTAAAATGTAAGGAATTATCCCAAATTCTAGATATAAAAACAGCTTTCTTTAATACAGTGATAAACTCAAACTAAACTATGTTTCAATATATTTTGTTTTATAAATGTGTTAATAGATTTACTTATTGAGAAAAAAGAGCGTTTTGAAGAATTTCTAAAGCCAATGCTGTTATTATACCAACTTCGTATTCTTCCACAAGAGTTCATCCAAATGGCAAGAGAAACTTCCCTGAAATACTCTGAATTATACTGTTAGAGCAATAAAGAAATAGATTTTACATATTGGTTATCAACAGTTATCTAACAAGAGGTTGTGATTTTGTCTAATGAAAAACTCAACCTCGCGTTGGATTTGGAGTGACTATTTAGCGAATAATATAACATCAGAAGCTAAAAATAATTATAATGTTTAATATTTACCAAATGTGGGGTATGCATTCAGATCTTACTTCTGGGCGATTTCTAAGCCGGCTGTAAAGTTATAAGTAGCATATATTTACTGTTAAATCTCTTTGGGCTTGGGAAAAATCAATAACAAATGAACGTATGAGAAATAACTATTAACAATAATGCAGATTCATTTTACAACGTTTAATAACTAGCCTTTTTTTTTGTTATTTATGAAGCCGTTTTCTTTGGCATTTCTTGCTGTACCATACCAATCGTACATTGTTCAATCGATATCCTTGTCAAATATGTTAATTTGCGGAAATATCTCTCATTACGAACAGGAAGAGGCACGATTATCGGTCTATGAATTAAATAGTCAGTATAATAAATCCTATCTAACTGTAGAAATCGGTGGCTACAAAGACATACAAGGCTTTCTTGCACACACCACACACACACACACATGCATGCATATATATGTCCACCGCTGTGGTCTCGAGGTAGCATGCTGCCTTGTCACGCAGCGGACCCGGGTTCGATTCCCGGTCGAAACAGGCTCCTGGGTGAGTTTTTTTCGGGGTTTTTCCTCACCTGTGAGACAAATGTCAGGACGCTTAACTCCCAACGGTCCCCGAAAATTATCCGGCCACCATTATCATCCTTATCATTATCATCATCATCCTTCATCGGTGTGAAAAGCAACGGGAAGCTACCACACCTATAATCCCCTAGTAAAGCTGCAAAGCATAGCATGAAAATGCTATGATTGCAGTGAAAGACCTGCCCTCGGGCAGAATTACTATGGATGGATGGATGGATATATACATACATATATACTTATCATAACTAATAGATAAAGATCTACAGTAATTTTGGATCATAAAATTATAATACGCGAGACCTATATGAATATACGTGCCCTGTTCTTCAGTCAAGAGTCACGACAAGAGGTAATATTAAAATTATGAACGAAGAAGAAACATAATATTCAAAAGAAAAACTTCGTAAATCACCGAACCACGACTCTCAAAATTATCAATATCAACGAAACAACTGCAGTTCCTTATTTAGACATTTTTTTACCTTTATTATCATAATTTTTTCTTTAATAAATGGGGACATTTTAATTAGGAATTTTGTTTTTCTAAAAACTACAACTTCAGGAACAAATGTTTTCGATGAATATGTAACTCTTTATAATCATCTTCAGTGGATTACTTTATTATAGTAGGATATATACAACAGACGAATATAGGAAAATGAGAAGGAAAACGTCCAGTAGTAGGCCAATAATTAGTCGGGAGATTTGAGGGAGGTATATTATGAAAGGAATTATTAAAAAAAAAACATTAGCTCAGGATAGGTATGAATTAAAGAGTTTCGGCCATGAATCTTCGAGTTTGATATGCATTAGTGAGTTAGTTAGATTACACGATAGTGGCAAACAGCTAGATTACAGTCTCTTCATTAATTTTGGCAATTGATTACCCGGTAACACTGACTAATAAGTCATCTGAATGCAATGAAAAAAGTCACTAAATTCTTCCTTTCCAAATAAGGAAAAATTGATAAAAGACATATACTAACCTGCATTACTATCTCTTATGAAGTCTCATCATAATATACATTGAAGTAAAAACAAGTGAACAAACCGACCAACCAACCAAACAAACAAATCTGAGAAGTAGGCAATTGTTTGCTTTACCATGGATTAGTCTGGGATCCCTAGAGCTTCGTTTGCGCGTTTCTCTTATCTTAATCTTTATATTTTTATGGAGAAAGTTAACTCTTAAATTGGCAATGCATCCTATAGGATACATCAATTCGTTTAATTTGCATAATATTTTTTAATAAAACAGAAGAAAACGCACGAATAAAATTACTTAAATTTGTGTTTAATTACACAATATACCTAATGAGAGGATTTTATGTACTAAAGATTGAGAAGATAGACTTATGCTGTCTTTTGTTTTGGTTTCACATACAAACAGTTGCACAGTATAATGAGAAGTAAGCCTTCTGACTGTCTTTTATCTCGTTTCACACAAAAACGGCTGAATGTTATATACCATCTAAATTGCAGTCTTATATTTTATTACATAAGCGTCCACCGCTGTAGTCTCGAGGTAGCGTGCTGTCTTGTCAAGCAGCAGGCCCGGGTTCGATCCCCGGTCGGGGCACGTTTCCTGGGTGAGGTTTTTTTCGGAGTTTTCCCTCACCTGTAAGATAAATGTCAAAACACTGTAAGGCCCAAACGGTCCCCGAACATCATCTGGCCATCATTATCATCAATATCACATTCGCCTAATTAGCTCAAGTTTAGTTTAAGACCTCTCTTGGTGCATCATTACCATCATCATCAACTCACATATCATCGGGCAGCATAACCCTGCCTTCCAGGCGCCCCAACCTCAGAAGTGGGTTATAAGTACGCCATGCCAGGAGAGAACACCAGAAATGTCGAAAAGACAATCTGGGGAATTTGAAAAAAAAATTATTACATATATATCCTAATCCTACGTAATAATAACAGTTACACACGATTTCGTTTTCACTGCAGTCCGTCACATTCAAATAACTGACACGAGAAGTTAGTGTCTTGCTAATTTAAGGGTTAATGATGATGACAATGATAGTGATGGATGGTGACGATAATGATGATGGTGTAAGGAATCATAACTGATCGCACATTCTACGCGAGTAGTCTTCAATCTGTCGATAACTCCGCAAAGATCTGAGAGTGTTTCATTTATGCGTAGGATCCATCCATAGTAATTCTGCCCGAAAGCAGGTCCTTCACTGCAGTCATAGCATTTCCATGCTATGCTTGCAGCTTTACAAGGGTAGCTTCCTGTTGCTTTCCACACCGGTGAAGGATGATGATGATGATGATAATGATAAGGATGATTATGATGATGATGGCCATATGATTTCGGGGACCGTTTTGGCCTTAAAGTTTTCCTGACATTTGTCTTACAGGCAGGAAACCCCCTATAAAAACCTCACCCAGAAGAACTCCCCGACCGGGAATCGAACCCGGGCCCGCTGCATGACAAGGCAGCACGCTACCTCGAGATCAGAGCGGTGGACTAGGCGTAGGATAGAAAGATGCATTAATAATGAAGTAAGTACATGTTGAGGTCCTGCGCAATAGCCGAGTACTGTAGTATAACTCATAATGCCTTGATAGAGACTACGAAACTTCTGCTAGTTTGATCCCATGGGGAAGATATTTTGTCGTGTACTTTCGGTTAGTGTAGCACCGATGGCCACCCAGAGTGGTGAGAAATTTAGGTATATACAGTGAAGAGCGACTCCGGTTCAGAAAACCAATTGATAACGACTGGGAAAATCGACATGTCATCCCTAAACTGGCTGAATATTGTCCATGTGTCTTATTACCGTATGTGGATGTGAGGCTAGCAACCGGCTGAAGTCTTTTAGGCCTATCGCGTCATGGAGTTTTGTTTTATTGAACACTAGCTAATACCAGGTGTGCGCTGCTACGCCTAAATAAATTATGTTTTACGTTTAGTTGAATAAGAAAAAAAGGAATAATAATTATAAATTTATATCATTGTTATTTTTAGATACCCCGTGCTGATTACCAGGCAATATCCGGGAATTCACGTATCTCTATATATTCGGCATTAATGAGCTGAAAGACAAAATTCGTTATTTCGAGTTATCCGTGGTGTTGCTCTGCTTGCCCGGAAATCTACTTATCCCGATCTTCTTGGCATCAATGAAAAACAAAAATGGCTATTGTGAGTTATCCGTAAAAGATAAGCATATGCTGTCGCGGACTTTTTTGAAGAATTTATCGAGATATTTAAATCTGTGTAAATTAATTTTGTGTATTTATTATGGTTTAGGCAGCGTAAGTCCCGCGCCGTAGCCGAGCGGTTAAGGTAGGAAGCCTTGGCGCAGAGCTACGGGACTTCCCCTCGTTCGAGTCTCCATGGGGGAAGAAATTTTCTCATAGTATTTCGGCCAGTATGGGACCGGTGCCCACCCATCGTGAGGCAATTGGGTAGCTACAATAAGTAGCGGCTCCAGGTTGAGGAACCAGCTATAACGGCTGGGGGACTCGACATGCTAACCACATGTCACCCCTACACTGACTGTTGATCATCTACCTCTGTGACTGACACATGTGGATGTGAAGGGCCAGCAGCCGGCTGGTAAAAGGCAACCGCTGAAAAGTGGAAAGACCCTCAATCGGATCGGCAGCGTAAGCCATTTAAGCATCAAAAAATTTTTTTCACGTTTTTCACTACAAAGGTGATTTTAAAGGATGTAGGAGATGAGTATCACAACTCTGTTATAGCCTATGTTCATCCCGGGAATCTTCTGAACATTTTGCAAAAAACCCTATCACAATCGGATCAACGGTATGGCCGCGCATAGAGTACGAACAACAAGCAGACAAACATTCAATTTATATATATATATATATATATATATATATATATATATATATATTTATATATATATATATATAAGATATATTATAATGGTCTGGGGAAAAGAATCGTATATACTCAACCTAGGATTTAAGAAGAGATTAGGGCTTGCTTGGTTTAGGCTAGGGGCATGGAAATTTCTAAAAATTAGCGACGATCACGATATGAGAATATGTCCAATGTGCGGGAACTTTGAAGATGAGATACATATATTAGGAAAAATGTAATGATTTAGAATATTGGAGACGTCAGTTATTACCGGAAAGATTTCTAAATTCAAATCGGGAAAGATTGGCATGCTACGAGTTATTGGTAAATCCAGAAAATTGGAAAAAACCTCGGTAAATTCTGGACAAAACGCCTGAAATAAGGACAACACTCATTCATGAATAAATATATGTTATCAAAATGCAATAACATTAATTATTAACAATTATATATAAATTAATTAGTGTATAATGCTATTGTGTTATTATTTAATTGTAATATTAATGTGTTTTCTTTATGTAATTCTAATGTTAATGTTTTTTTAGTGCATAATGCTATTGTGTTAATATTTAATTGTAATATTATTGTGTTTTTTATGTACTTCTAATGTTAAGTTTTTAGTGTATAATGCTATTGTGTTATTATTTAATTGTAATATTATTATTGTGTTTCTGTTATGTAATTGTAATGTTATTGCTGTTTTTGTTGTTTATTTTCTTTACACTAGTACCAATTATTACTTTATTGTAACGGACTGTCAACAGCACGTACGGCTTACTGCCCGTGCGACCCATATTTGTAAATAATATTGTAAATATCTTACTTTCTGTCTAATTAAATCCTACTACTACTACTGCTATTACTAATGAACATTAGAATGCGAAACTGGTGTTGCTTTAGACTGGAAGAGCATTGTACTTCGAGGATCCGCTTTTTTTTTTGTGATCATAGTGAATATGCAACAGTATTTTTTTTTCTAAAGCAGATTAATTTAATCAACATGATTATGAACCTAAATAAGGTTTAAGTCGTTTTAGATTGGTCTTCATTTATCTCGATGTACTTTAGGTTGATACCGTAACGTTAATTTAGGAAAGCGAAATGGGTCTATTGTTGGACATGCTTTAATCAATTGCTTTAATAATTCTGAATCTCTTCAACTATAATTTCAACTTTTAATTTATCGCGTACATCTGTGTTTTCTTACTTGTCCATTTTTGTCAAAATTAGGAGTGGATGCAAAATCTGATCGGTGCCGCTTGCAATTTGGATTTAATTTTAGAAACTAGTATCCAATTTTCGCTGCTATATTTCAGTCCTGATTTTGCAGTTACATTTTGTAATCTCAGTTTGGTTGCGGTTGACATTTGTTTACAAAAATTATTTTTATTACTCCATTTATTGCATTGCATTTCTGTAACCATGTATCTGCGTAATTCTTATACCAGTGACCGAGGTAATTAAATTCAGAAACGTGTTCTATAATTTTCCAATCTATTTTCTGCTTTAACTCTTCGTAAGTGTTTTCCACGCATACCCACACTTTTTTTTTTTGGAAATAAATCTTCAAATCGAACTGCTTGGCTATATTATTAATTGATGTTCTCCCATTTATAATTTCATCCTCTGTGGTTGCAAATAGCATACTTATTAAAAACGCTTATCTCCATCTTACATAATATGGCTTGTTTAATTATTACGATATATCCATCCATAGTAATTCTGCCCGAAGGCAGGTCCTTCACTAAAATCATAGCATTTCCATGCTATGCTTGCAGCTTTACTAGGGAATTGTGTAGGTGTGGTAGCTTCCCGTTGCTTTCCACACCGGTTGAAGGATGATGGTGATGATGATGATGATGATAAGGATGATGATGATGATGAAGATGATGGCCATATGATTTCGGGGACCGTTTGGGCCTTAAAGTTTTCCTGACATTTGTCTTACAGGTGAGGAAAAACCCTATAAAAACCTCCACCCAGAAAAACTGCCCCGACCGGGGATCGAACCCGGGCCCGCTGCGTGACAAGGCAGCACGCTACCTCGAGACCACAGCGGTGGACATTACGATATATGGTATAACAATTTGAACTGGTCCTAAAATTTCAGACACTAATTAATTCAAAACTGATTACTTATAATCTTTAGATTTGGTTTTCGTGTACATAATAATCCATATTATTTCAACTTAAAAATGTAAGTACATGAGTGCAATGTAAATATTCTAATAAAATACAATGAACTTGCAGGATTTATTATTATTAAAGGTAGTGAATCTCCAAATATTTTGAAACCCAATTTCGCCACAAAAGCATGTTAGGGTTGTAGGTTACTATAACAATATTATACTATACATTGTAAAACATAAACATTACCTTATGTTTTGAATGAGTGTTATGAATTACATAAATCTTCTATAAATGTCTTAGAAAATACTACATATTGTTATGAATGTGTGTTATGAATTTCATAAAATGTATAATAATTTTCGTTCTTAAAAATCACTTCACACATTGAGGCAGAAGACTCATCATCATTTAAAAGTGAGGTTAACCAGAATCGTTGCCTTTCGAATAAAGGACAATCAAATAAAAGATAAAATATGTTTATGTTTATACGAGTATTTAGGTAAACAAAAGGTAAAATATTACCTACTTCATGCAAATACTTGACAAAACCTAATTGTCTGTCATTACAAAAATTCAATATATTGTATATAATTCAGAAATTCTGTATAATACTTCTAAAAATTGTTCTACATTTTATTTATTTATAAACAGGTTTAGAATGTAAAAATCGTATTCCTGTATCTAAAGTGTTTTAAAATTGTATCTTCTTTCTCCATTCTTCTCTATCTTCCCAATCCATTTTTCCAGATCTATCTCCCTCATACCTCTTCTGAATATCATCCATTTAAATCTAGGTCGACCTCTCTTTCCTTTCCCAGGTGGAATTCATTCCAAAGCTCTTCTGATAATCTTGTCTCTGACATTCTACGTATATCTCACAAAATCTAATATTGATTTTTGGACTTTCATTTGTTGTCTGATGATAGTATTTCTGATTTTTTTTCTAATTTAGAGTAACTTGTTGAGCGTCTAAAACAATCCATTTCAGTAGACATAAGTTTTAAACTCAAATTTTTGTTCTACATTTTAAGATTTTGCTAACGACTTCAGTGTTAGAATGCAGCACATTAGACACCAAAATTTTTAATTTATTATGTATAATGATAAATATTTTACTGACTATTTAATAATATTAAATGATTGAGATGAGCCTAATGTTACTCGTAAGTTAAATAATATATGATGGTTTATACTACCTCATCACTAAATGTTGGAATGTAATTCTACGTGTTTCATTAACTTCTAACTTCTGTGACATCTTTTGAGTCGTGTAACAAAGCTTATTACAAAAGTTAAAAAAGGGCAGTTTCCATAAGGACTTGATATGAAACTGACGCGTATCAGAAAAAATGTCAAGCTAAGAATCAACGAAAAGTATGCAAATTTCAGTTTTACTTTAATATAAGTAGAAGTTGACTGTATCGCGACTTATGAGGCTGATAATAAAACAGGCAGACGCGCTAAAAAAAAGTGGAATCAGCATATTCAATATCAAGGGAAATAGGAATTCTAAAATGCGAATGATTTTCGACTAAATGAGAAAAAAGTATACAAACTTGATTCCGAATATATTCTTCCATTTCAAACTGATTTTAAAAATTCACAGTAAAAGCAAATTATTCTTATACTAATTTATTTTTATGTTCATATAGGCATCAATTTTACCGATTCTAGTTAGCTCACACAGTTTTTTGAGAATCAAACTCGGGAATTACCGAGTTCAAATTCCGTCCCTGACGAGATTTTTTGTTACTTTTCTATATCATTATGTGTAATAAATCAAAATAACTATAACATTAATTGTGTGAAGAAAAATAAAATTCTGTTTTATGCGTAAAATATGGAGTAAACCGACACTTCGAGTTTCATGTTATTTGAACAACCTTAATTGAAGTTGATAATTCCTTTGTCTTACAAGGAACTGTCAACCGTTGCAGGCCGAACCTAGCTTAAAATTTTTCCAAAGAAGCGTTGTGTTGTATCAAGTCCATGTAAAAAAAAGATTTTTCCCCCCCGCTTCAACTGTAAGGCACTAAAATCCAACGCCAAATATTTCATTTAAACTATAGGGAAGTAATGTAACTCCATACTTGGTAGACCTGATAATCCTCACTACCTGCCCTCCGCGCCGTGTCCCGTTTCATTCAACTCCGCTATTACTAAAGTAAGTATTCCATATGCTTCGTACAGTGTGTTGCAATTGCTGGACTCTGGCTTCGAGTTTCTGTGCCTTGCAGTTAAAACGGCAGTTTTTTTTTTTTTGGACACGGCCTTGGTGCATCACATACTTATCTGGGAGAAATTTCAAGGTAGGTTTAGGCATGTAATTGTTCATAATTTCCTTGGTAGTATTTTATTCAACTTCCGTATTTAACAACATAAATCATTAGCGTAGCAAATCAACACTGGCCGTAAAGAGGCGGAAATTCTTTCCCTTGTGTCTCGTACTAGAATTAAGCTTAAAGATTGTTCTCATTTTTTTTACATTTTTTTTCACAGATCTTCAATGATAATATTTAGTAGACACCGAAAATGATCATAACCAAAATTTATATGTAGGTCCTGTGTGTATGTGTGTGTGTGTGTGTGTGTGTGTGTATGTGTGTATATGTGTGTGTGTGTGTGTATGCGTGTGTGTAAGTATGATGTGTGTATGCGTGTGTGTATGTATGTGTTGTATGTGTAAACACTCTAGCGGTTGCAATTTTCTTTATTGAACCAAACTTGATATACATAAATCAATTTAAAAACTAAGGTCAAATTCATTCCAGAAAAATTAGACATTAGGTGTAGGAGTTCACCTGAAACGAAACATTTCAGATCGCTCTAGCGGTCTCAATTTTCAATGTTCCGCCAACGAACCTCATCATATTCTATTCACATAAAACGATTGAAAATATGCTCCAAAAATCAGCTAAATTCAACGATTAAATGTGGAGGTTTACCGCAAACCCGAAATTAAAAATTCGATCTAGCCACCGCCATTTTTGTGCATGGCAATGTAAACCATACGATTGAATTAATTCTTAAATTAGCAATGCATCCTATAAGATACATTGATTTAATTTATTTAATATTTTAATAAAGTAATGAAAAAATAAATCAGCAAATATATTTAAATTTGTGTAAAATTATACAACCAATATGCAATAGGTATAACTTATGGTTAAAACTTGTTTTGTTTTCATTATAAATCCCACACTTTTACATAAACTAACATCATAAATTAAGTTTTTTTTTTTCCAATTTCACAAAACAAATACAGGATGTTCGGAAATTCATATTATAAACTTCTAGGGTTAGTAAAGGGGACTGAGTAGACAATATTTTGAATATGAATCCATGTCCGAAAACATAACGTTTCCGAGCTACAGCCATTACAATATGTCTGATTTGCCGATGTTGTTTTGCAACCGGATAGGCGATACAAGACGTCACAAGTTATGGTCACTGTACAAGAGATTAACGGGACACCTGGTGTGATGAGAACGAGTGTACCTGAACATGATTCGTCGGTATAATATGTTCAACGACGTTGGTGGTCGTCACAACGAGCCTCTGTTGAGCAATTTTGAATGGGACACATCCAGTGCGGAATACAGAAACAAATTTGTTTTTTTCATTGTTAGCACAAGTGTTATTGTGATCAATGAAAGTATTTTTGTTACTTTGGTATTGTTACCAAAAAAATTTGACTTTCTTCTGACATGAGTCAAACGTCATTTAATTCTGTACCTTACGTCACACCTCATTTGACATGGTGCTCTTCTAACGGTCATGTACTACCTATCCGGTTGCAAAACAACACTGGCAAATTCAACATATTTTAATGGCTGTAGCACGAAAACTATATGTTTCCGGATGTGAGATCCTATTTAGAAAAACTGTCTACTCATCTCCTAAACTAACCCTAGAAGTTTGTAATATGCATTTCCTAACACCATGTATGCCCTATAATTCGTAAACCAGTAAAATCGGACCAAAATTTCAACTTTCTGAGAATTCACTTAGTTTACGCAGTTCCTGCCCGACGGACTTTTTCAATTTGAAGTTCTTTTACCTGCAGTAAATCTGTGACACTGGAACCACAGTTTTGTTTACCTTCGCGAAGAAGAAAACCATTTTCAAAGTTTTTATACCGGGTTTAAACCTGCGAATCCCGGAACCAAAGATAATCATAGTAGCTGCCAGTCCACCCGAATGACATGTTAATGATTTATTTAATTTTCATTTAATTTTCTATTTAGAATATAGTTAATGAAAAATAGTTCTAGTACATAATAAATTAAGGAGTGTATAGCATAATGGTGTAAGTCAGTTGTTTTACAAAAATGAGTTAAGTACACGGTTGTAAAGGAGAAACTGCATACTGTATTTCAGATACATACAAAATTAATGGTTCTGAAATACATAATAAAATAAATATCTCCATGAATATCAATATTAAGCTAACTTGATTATTTTCACACTATCAAATAAAACACATGTTTGCGCGATAGTGCGTTTTGTCGTACTTACAGCAATGGCGACCATGATTGAAAGTTCAACTTCCTACATTTCAGGGTTGCCAACCTAAATAACTATACTCTAACCTAAATAACTATACTGTAATATTACATATTACAAACCACGTGTGGGAAGTAAAACCACTAACCTCTATGTAGACTACATACAAAGTATATACAAAATATATACCCAAAGGCAGTGTTAATATACATTATACGAAACAAATCATTGCATTTTAGATTATTGAACTTTATTTGAAACAATATTAAACAATGAATACGTACTTGCCGCCATTTTATTACTGATAGGTGTGACGGTGTAGTTTCAAGTAATAAAAACATTGTCTCACCGCTGTTAACGTTGGTCAGTTGTTTATAATGAACGCAAATATTTCCAATAAAGATGTTATTATTTTACTATTATTTATTATTTTGAAAACACCATCGCACAAAACAATAATGTACAAAGCACGTTTGTGAAGTGTTTTACAGAATCTCGAAAATTAAAAACCTCGCTATCGCTCGATTTTTAAAACATTTTCCTCGCTTCTGTAAAAACCATTTCCCAAACCTCGCATCGTAATATACTATTTCTCAAAATGCAGAAAAATGACTTACGCCATTATCTCATTTAACATAGTATCGATTGTAAGGTACAACGACCAAAATTTAAAATAAACAGATTAAAATTTAAGTATTCAGAACACCTCATAATTCACCCACAGAGAAACAAACAATCTAAGTTAAAGAGCACCTTATTGACTAACGTAGAATATAAAAATAAATCTTCCATTCCTCTATTTATATTTGCACGAAAGCTCTTCTTAACGGAGATTCTCCAGGATGTCAAAATTCGTGTACAGATAATGGCTGGATCAATGGAGAGACTTTTTTGTGTTGGCTCCAGTTCTTTTGGAACAAGTTCGTCCAACTCCAGACAAAAAAAAAGTTTCTAGTATTGGACAATCACGAGTCTCACAAAATGTACAAAAGTATTGGATTATGCCAAGAAGAGTAATGTTCTGTTTCTCTCCTTTGCCCCTCACAGAATGCATAAAATTCAATCTTTGGACATTACTTGCATGGACCTTGAATTTTTAACAAGAATTTTATGCATTCCAAAGAAACCATATTTAAACAATTAATCAGTACGACATTTGGAAATTGGGTTTGCTTAGTTGAGAAAATCAACTGCTCAAATTTCGACCAGTGGATTTCGTTGTCTACTAAATTGACCTTACAACTCCAATAATTTTCCTGACAAGCTGATTATTCTCCAGCTTCACTCATCGATTTTCATGATCCTGCATGCACTGCAGAACTTCTTCCTGAATGTCCAGTTAATTTTCCATCTTCCCTTCATAGTCGAAGTCAGAACGAACGCCTGTGTCATCCACGAGTTCCTATGTAGTCCACATGATGTTCGATTTTGTCCAATTATTTAAAATGCTTGCTCAAGCAAACTGAAAGGAGATCTCAACTGGCTGAAATACTAACTAGCTCTCCAACCAGAAAAGAAAAACAAGAAAAATTGACAGAGAAGATAAATGAGGATTGAAAGTGGATGCTAGCAACAAACATACAAATTTCTCGAAGAAGCTTAATCAAACAAACAAAAACATATTAAAGAAACATTTTTTGTCTTATGTATGAATAGGACCCACCGAAAGGAGATTCGTTTCAGTGTTCACAAGGTATCTGTGTTGGTATCAAGAATAGTGCATAAACTAGAGTGCTCGCAGCTCCTCATGTGATTGGTCTAAAATGATTATTCATTTTCCATTATCAGATATTCACTTGCCCCGGCACACCGCATAAAGCGATTAAATTATATATTTTTGTGTTCATTTGTGTTGTGTATATGGCAAAATAATATATTAATTCGAACAACGGAACATTGCTGTAACATATAAGAATAATATCAGTTACTCTATCAACGTCTTTTGATATTTGTGTTAAAATTAAGTTAATCACTTTTCCCGGATTTCCCCTAATATAAACATATATACATCATAAACACGATATATATAAAGAGATTAGTTGTAGCTGCTCTTGCTGCTTGGTTAGCAACTCATTTACGCGGATCCTACAGGAACCAGGAGGCGTCCGGAAAGTCACTCCGCAATAATATGAACTGTAAAGTGAGAACAGCGAAATATTTCTGTGCATATATCAGTCATTAAATGAATATACTCTTAGTATTAAATGTTACTCATTTTTTATTGTTATTTACAGACCCTTTAACATATAAGGCATATCGGGTCTGTTTAATGACACTAAAAAATAGTGAATATGATTAAATATATCCAGATGCACTATCTCCTCTGCTATTTATTTTTGTACTAGAGCATGCCATCAAATCTTTAGAGAATGAGGAAGGCTTATAACTCAATGATATTAAAAAGCTGTTAGTTTATGCTGATGATGTAGTACTATTGGTCGGTAGCGAGGAGATACTAAAGGACAACACGCACACACTATTGAGTAACACTAAGAAATTAGGACTGAAAGTAAATATCAATAAAACTAAATATATGGTCACACGTAGAAATACAATATATAGTGGAAATGGACAGCTAATGACAACTGAAGGAAATTTTGAGGAAGTGGCTGAATTCAAATACCTAGGAACAATAATTACAAATAGGAATGAGATGCACAAAGAAATTAAACATAGGCTCAATTCTGGAAATGCATGCTATTATGCATTGCAGAGACTCTTGATGTCCCAACTCCTTTCAAAAAACGTTAAACTGAAAATATATAAAACTATTATTCTACCAGTTATATTATATGGGTGCGGAACATGGACTCTTACTTTAAGGGAGGAAAGGAGATTACAAGTATTTGAGAATAAAGTACTTAGGAAAATTTTTGGACCAAAGAGAGATGAGCAGACAGGTGAATGGAGAAGACTACCTAATAATGAACTACATGGACTTTATAGGAAGCCAGATATAATAAGAACAGTTAAGCCTCGTAGACTGCGATGGGCAGGACATGTTGCACGTATGGGGAGTGAAAAACCTGCATGGAAGCTTCTTGTAGGAAAGCCAGAGGGAAACGCCCAGTTGGTAGACCAAGAATGAGGTGGGAGAATAACATTACCTATGATTTGAGAGAAGTAGATTATACAGGGAATGATTGGAAAACATTAGCTCAGAATATAGGGATATATGGAGAGATTATGTCCGCCCGGCCACGAACATACGGGTTCGATAGTGCCAGTGAGTAAGCAAGTAAGTAAGATTAAATGTATCCTCTTTATGACATTGCACTTATAATAATTTGCCTCGATGGCTTAGAAAAAACAGGAAAAAGCTCAATCAGTTTGGCCGGTACAGGGATTTGAAACGTGTACTCCCGTATAGAATCTCAACCCATCACTCTAAGCGTCTAATGTAATTTGCTCGGTGCTATTAAATAGTGTCTTACGTGGGTTATTGTTACCAGCATTACTGACATTGCTATCGTATACTCTCTCTCTCTCTCTCTCTCTCTCTCTCTCACTACCCCTCTCTCTCTCTCTCTCTCTCTCTTCTCTCTCTCTCTCACTACCCCTCTCTCTCTATCATTTCTAATGCCTCATAACGCACTATATAATTAAGAAGCAAACTTTTTTTTATCAAAAAGAGAAATTTTCTAAATTATCACGTCGTCTTAAAGAATCTTGGAATCTAAGGAAAGATGGCGGAATCATGTTATCGCCAGATTATACGAAATGGGACAAACAATTAAATGAAAACTTTTTAAAAGAACTTTAAACCCCAAAATGCGTACCTCATCTAGGTTACATGCATCAATACAAAATCAGTTGCCTCCAAAGTGAATGTAACATTAAAAGTAACAGTATGTGTGTGTGTGTGTGTGTGGTGTTATATATATATATATATATATATATATATATATATTATATATATATATATTATATATATATATATATATCTGTGGCGTGCATTCAACCCCAGCTATCCCAGCACTGCTGGGGCAATTAGTATATTAATAATTCCGGATTAAAATAAAATAACATATTTGCCAAATTTCATTCAAATCAATTTTGCGAAAACATCAAAATTCCCGCCGAATTCTGTGTGATCACCTTATATCCATAGAGGAACACATAGAGTGTTTCCTCTGTTATCCCCACCAACACCAGCTATTTCGCTGCAGATGAATTAGCGATAACCCACTTAAATGTATCTACCTGCTAAGTCCAGCGATAACCCACACTAAACCAGCGATAACCCGCTAGACGAAGCTTGTGTCTTATTCCATCAATTTTTTATTTAACACCAGCTAGCTTAACCCAGAAACGTCACACCTCGAAGTATACACAAGGCCGAATGACCTTTCGACTTATTGATTCATGAAACATTCATAATTGACTGATTTTGAAAGCGCCAATTCCCCAATAATATAATTTTTAGAAATAACATTTTTTAATCTATATATTTAAATTATGTTAGTTATATTTTTACAAAATACAAAAAATAAGTACATAAATTATGTGGTATGTTTGCCAGTTATCCATCCATCCACAATAATTCTGCCCGAGGCAGGTCTTTCACTGCAATCATAGCATTTTCGTGCTATGCTTTGCAGCTTTACTAGGAAATATAGGTGTGGTAGCTTCCTGTTGCTTTTCACACTGGTGAAGGATGAAGACGATAATGATAAGGATGACGATGATGGCCGGATGATTTTCGGGGACAGTTGGGTCCTAAGCTTCCTGACATTTGTCTTACAGGTGAGGAAAAACCTCGATAAAAAACTTCACCCATGAGCCTGTCCCGACCGGGAATCGAACCCGGGCCCGCTGCGTGACAAGGCAACACGCTACCTCGAGACCACAGCGGTGGACTTGTCAGTTATAGCAATCTGTTAATTTAAGTAGCTTTATTTATATTATATACCTGAATATTAACAATTGAATTATTACGAACGTGTATATATCATTTGTGGAAAGCAGCAATTGAATTTAATATCGGCACTGAGTTAGTGCAAATGCATTATTAATACGTTTTAAAATGTTACTGATAAATGTGATTTGTCAATTTAGTAAAAATGAATGTAAGTGAATATCATTTATATAGTAGATCATTTTAGTGCAAACCTTTCAATGAGAAAAATGACCTTATACAACAAGGTAGGCCAACTCCAGATTTAACTGACCTAACAAGGAAAAATACAAGGCAGTACGTTTTTTATATACTACAAGTCAAATTTTCGTCATACAGTTGGAATAATTGCTCTGACCACCGCACGCTACTGATATATGCATAAACAGTCGTGGAAAATGCTTAATGGGACATTCTAAGAAGCGCAGGGGAAAAAACCCATAGCAGTTATTTAAGGACATAACGTTGATGGTGATTTTAAGCTAAAATCGAAAATACATCCCGCAGAATTGCATTATTAATATTTTAAATATTAGAATTACTTATATTTCATACACATTATAAATGTACTCTAAAAAGTGCATACCATTAATATATAATTTTATAAATGTACGCTATAATGTAAGAAGAAAAGAATAGTTAACGAAAAAAATATCAAACTTCCAATTATACAAGAATGGCTATAGTTTAAACTTACTTGCAAATTCCGCAAAGAAAGGAAAAGAGGAAAAGAAAAACATCTGTCCATGATATCACAGCTCACGGAAAAAAGACAGTTGAGAAACGAAAACTTCTTTAAAATAAATAAAGTTGATACTGTACTGCAAAAGTTTCCGTCGATTCCATTTCCGACTTCCTTGTTCGTACTCATACTGCTGCTTTTTTCAAGATTTCCGCAAAACAAGAATTTTAGTGACCACCTCGAGGTACGAGCTCTCTCCAACTTTAATACAAGTTTCACCTTAAGTTCAAATATACGTCCGTAGCGGTTATTTTCTATTCTAATAAATTACAAGAGTGTATCGGGCTAAGTAAAACAAAGACCGAAAATCACTTTTAAATGTAGTAAATTTCTTACACAAGTCTTAGTAAAAAAAAAGAAGGTTATATATGGCAATATTTATCTCGAGATAATACAGTCACTTTACTAAGAAATAGGCCTCCATAGTGTAATATGCAAGGCGGCCTTCTTACCATTCTCTATCAAAGTGTAATTGGACAGACGAGGTTAGGAGGAACTCCAAAAGATTGGGATGGATTGGATATGGGAAAAAGGAACTGAAAATCGCAAGAAAGTGTGGAGAAAAATAAGGAGGAGGTACTTAGATATAAACCAACAAGATATTTTCGCCGAATGTACGGGAAAACGCTCACTGTGTTTACAAAGAGACCTAAAACACGTTTGGGGAAAATAATCTTATATACTCAACCTAGGATTTAAAGAGAGATCAGGGCTTGCTTGGTTTAGGCTAGGGGCATGGAAATTTCTAAAAATTAGCGACGATCACGATATGCGAATATGTCCAATATGCGGGAGCTTTGAAGACGAGATACATATATTAGGAAAATGTAATGATTTAGAATATTGGAGACGTCAGTTATTACCGGAATGATTTTAAAATTCAAATCGTGAAAGATTGGCATGCTACGAGTTAATGGTAAATCCAGAAAATTGAATAAACTTGGGTAAATTTCTGGACAAAACGCGGAAAAATAAGAACAACACTCATTCATGAATAAATACATGTTATCAAAATGCAATACCATTAATTCTTAATAATTCCACATAACTTAATTAATGCATAATGTTATTGTATTATTATGTAATTGTGATATCATTGTGTTTTCTTTGTGTAATTGTAATATTATTGTTTTCTTTTCTTTTTGTTGTTTTTCTTTATACTATTACCAAATATTACTTTATTTGTAACGGACTGTCAACAGTATGTACGGCTTACTGCCCGTGCGACCCATATTTGTAAATAATATTGTACATATCTTACTTTTTGTCTAATAAAGTCCTACTACTACTCCTACTACTATCAAAGTGGGAATATTATGTATACTGTACCTAAATCTGCGCGTACAATTTCCATTCTGTTAATAGTATATTATAATGTGAAGTTGGGAAGTGGTTTTTACAGTAGTGGGGAAATTATTAAAAACCGAGCGATAGCGAGGGTTTAATTTCCGAGATTTTGTAAAACACTTAACAAACGTATGTTGTACAATATTTTTTTGCACGATGGTGTTTTCAAATTAATATAATAATAAAATAACAACATCTATGTTTGAAATATTTGCGTTCATAATGAACTAACTGACGTTAGCAGTCTGGCTAATTTATATACGCTAAAAACATAAAATAATTTAGTTGAGAATACAGCAAGCCGTAACACCAATCAGTATCAATGATACTTACTTACTCACTGGCACTATCGAACCCGTAGGTTCATGGCCGCACGGACATAAGCTCTCCATACATCCCTATCCTGTGCTAATGTTTTCCAATCATTCCCTGTATAATCTACTTCCTCAAATCATAGTTAATGTTGTTCTCCCACCTCATTCTTGGTCTACCAACTGGGCGTTTTCCTTCTGGCTTTCCTACAAGAAGTTTCCATGCACGTCTTTCATTCCCCATACGCGCAACATGTCCTGCCCATCGCAGTCTACGGGACTTAACTGTTCTTATTATATCTGGCTTCCTATAAAGACCATGTAGTTCATTGTTATGTAGTCTTCTCCATTCACCTGTCTGTTCATCTCTCTTTGGTCCAAAAATTTTCCTAAGAACTTTATTCTCAAATACTCGCAATCTCCCCTCCTCCCTTAAAGTAAGAGTCCATGTTTCGCACCCATATAATATAACTGGTAGAATAATAGTTTTATATATTTTCAGCTTAACATTTTTTGAAAGGAGTTGGGACATCAAAAGTCTCTGCAATGCATAATAGCATGCATTTCCAGAATTGAGCCTATGTTTAATTTCTTTGTGCATCTCATTCCTATTTGTGATTATTGTTCCTAGGTATTTGAATTCAGCCAATTCCTCAAAATTTCCCTCATTTGTCATTAGCTGTCCATTTCCATTATATAATGTATTTCTACGTGTGACCATATATTTAGTTTTACTGAACTTCCAGTCCTAATTTCTTAGTGTTACTCAATAGTGTGTGCGTGTTGGCCTTTAGTATCTCCTCGCTATCGGCCAGTAGTACTACATCATCAGCATAAACTAACAGCTTATTAATACCATTCAGTTGTAAGCCTTCCTCATTCTCTAAAGATTTAATGGCATGGCCTCTAGTACAAAATTAAATAGTAGAGGAGATAGTGCATCTCCTTGCTCATCAACCCATTCTGGATTTCAAAAGCGTCTGAAAACTGTTTGCCTAACACGCACCCTACTCATTGAGCCATTTAGACACATTCGTATAAGTCTAACTAACTTTTTAGGAATTCCGAAGGTATTGGCGCAAAACTTTGAGTATGACTTGAAGAAAATTATTGCTCTTTCTACTTTAAGTCAGTTGGGGTTGATAATAAGAATTTTGTCTCTTAAAGATAAAACTTTTGTAGAATCTTATGGCCAACCGGACCCTTTATAAATATTATAATATATACACATACATTATAGGAACATTTTAAGTTACTATATAACTTCTCCCTCTTAATTGAATCATATGCTTTTTTGAAGTCTACATATAGTTGATGTACAGTACCATTATATTCCCATTTCTTTTCTAAAATCTGTCTTATACTAAAAATCTGATCTGTTGTAGACCTGTTTCTTCTAAATGCACATTGATGATCTCCTAGAATGTCATCAATATAGGGAGTAAGTCTGCTTACTAATATATTTGTTAGAATTTTGTACGAAGTTGAAAGTAATGAGATGCCCCTATAGTTGTTGCAATCAGTTTTATCTCCTTTCTTATAAATTGGTACGATAATTGATTCCTTCCATTCATCTGGAAGAGCTTCTTTTTCCCAAATCATACTAAGCAACCAGCGTATCTTGTCCATCAATTTTTCTCCCCCTGATTTTATCAGTTCTGCTGGGATCTCATCTGAACCTGATGCTTTATACATCTTCAATTTTTCAATTGCCATTTCAACCTCTAATGCACTTGGCTCTGCGACTAGCATTTCTGCTGTCTGTAACTTATCCTCCTCAATGTCCTGTTCTGTATGTACATTTAATAGCTTATTAAAATAACTTTTCCATCTATTTAAAATACTCTTGGAATCTGCAATCATATCCCCATTTTCATTCCGAATTATGTTTGTTTCTAGCCTGAAACCCTTTCTTCTCTATACTAATTCGCTGATATAATTCTCTAATGTTCCTATTTTTTGCATTCATTTCGAGATCATTAATCTTCTCTCTCAAATATTCCCTCTTTTTACTCTTTGATAACTTGGTGGTTTCCCGTCTAACACTATCCAATTGCTCTAAATTTACCTCATTTGGCTCGTGTAACCATTTCATTTTTGCTAGCTTTCTTTTCTTTACAATGTCGTCACATTCCTCATCAAACCATTTCTTGTTTTGCCTCTTTTTTAAACAACCAATGCTTTCTGATCAGGTATCAATGATAGCAATCAAATGACGAAATTGAAGAAGCGTGGGAAGTTATGTGTCCTAGTGCCAGAGAAATCTAAATCAAGATATGAAAAAAAAAATACATTTCATTCAGAAAATGGCTGGAGGAGAAAAATTGCACTGTAAGTGAAAAAAAGTAAGGTTGCTTATTTCGTGCTCAGGAGTGAAACATTAGAGTCTCCAGCAAGATTGTGGTCAGAATATTCAATGCTGAAAACGATGATAAATTTAAAAGAAGGTATCGATATTGCAGATTTTGTTACACTATTTTCAATAACTTGTTGTTTCAAATAAAGTTAAGTTCATTTAAAATGCAGCTATTTGTTTCGTATAATATATATTAACACTATCTTTTCTTCTTCTTCTTCCTTCCAAGTATTAGGCCAAGGCCTGTTACGATCCTATAGAAAATTTTCCCTCCAGCGTTTCATAGGACGGCCCAGTGATCTTCGTCCTCTTGGTATATAATTATAAACAGCTTTGGGGATCCGGTTTTGAACTCATTCTTTCAAGATGGTGTTTCCAATTTAGTTGGTACTGTTTAATATATTCCAAAATTGGCGTAGTCTTCAATTCTTTTAAGATATCAGGTGTTCCTTTTCCGATCCCATCTGGTGTAACCCGCTGTTCTGCGCATGAATCTCATTTCACAAGCCGTTATTCTGCTTTAATGTTGTTTTTTTACTGTCCATGCTTCACTACCATAGGTCAACACTGGTCTAGCCAAAGTGTTATATAAACATAATCTGGTGTTTTTTTGTACAAGGGATGGTTTCATAACTTGATTAATACTTCCTAAACTTTTATTATAACTAGTAACTTTTTCAGGGATATCCTTTTCATCCCAGATAGAGAGATAATATCCAAGATATTTAAATTGATTAGATCTCTCTAAAATTTTATTCTGGAGACAGATTTTACTTTGTATGGGGTCCTTCCCATGAAAAGCCATAATTTTAGTTTTGTTAATAGATATATTTCCATATTAAATTTGGCAGCTATTTTTTGTAAATTATAAATTGATCGTTGCAAATCATTTTCGGAAAGTGCCAGAAGAGCTAAATCGTCTGCAAAAAGAATAACATCGAGTTTGACGTTCCTGTTGATGGGTATATATCCTCGTTGTGTTTTCCTCCATTCATTTATTAATTTATTCATGCACTATCTTTTCGATATACATATATATACTTTGTACGTAGTATACATAGAGGGCAGTGGATTTACTTCCGACCTAGGTAGGTAATTTGTAATATTACAGTATAGTTATTTAGTTATAGGTTGACAACCCCGAAATTTAGGAAATGTAACTTTCAATCATGGCCGCAATTCCTGTAAGTACGATAAAACGCACAAAAAAAAAAGATTAAAATTTGGTACTGGGAAAGATGAACGGTTATTCTTTGAATTATAAACATAAAGCCTATGAATATCATCATCATCATCATCACATGGCTCTACAGCCCATATCGAGTATCGAGTCCTGTCCTCCCCAATCATCTTCATCCTCACTTCTCTATCCACCGCAACTGACTTCCAATTCCTGACACCAAGCATCTGGTTAGCGTCCTTTCTTACTGATACCATCCATCTATTTCTTGGTGTTCTTTCAGATCTTTCCCGTCAAGTGTTGCATTCGTTACCTTCTTCGGAATTATTTGATCCTGCATTGAATACACATGTCCAGCCCAATGTAACCCCTTAAGGCGAATTATGGTGTCTAAATAAAGTATTCTGTATAATAGTTTAAGTTTTAAATTATTTCTATTCTCCATACACATTTTATATTAATAGGCCCATATAGGCCTATTCTTAGAAATATATCTCCTTCTCTCGAAGGTATTAACCATATCAGCACTCTTCTGATAAAAGGTCCATGTCTCACAACCATATGTCAAAACTGGTAGGATCATAGTTATATATATATATATATATATATATATATATATATATATATATGTTTTTCAAATGTCCCAGGTTGT
The DNA here is from genome assembly GCA_030220185.1 of Diploptera punctata. NCBI lineage: Eukaryota > Metazoa > Arthropoda > Insecta > Blattodea > Blaberidae > Diploptera > Diploptera punctata. The sequence goes on along the minus strand of JASPKZ010009713.1, from coordinate 99,534 downwards.
CTTTCGACATTCTTGGTGTTCTCTCCTGGCATGGCGTACTTGTAACCCACTTCTGCTGAGGTTCGGGCGCCTGGAAGGCGGGGTTACGTTGCCCCGATGATATGATGGGTGATGATGATGATGATGATATAGGTGCACCAGGAGAGTCCCTAATCCTAGGCTTAATTTAAGATGAATATGAAGGATGATGATTGCCATGACCTATGATTTCGGGGATCGTTTGGGCCTAAAAGTTTTCCTGACATTTGTCTTACAGGTGAGGAAAAACCCCGATAAAAAAACTCACCCAGAAAAACTGTCCCGAACGGGGATCGAACCCGGGCCCACTGCGTGACAAGGCAGCACGCTTCCCCGAGACCACAGCGGTGGACTAGTTTAATATATAAAGATGTTTGTTTTTGTATGGACTATTCTAGACTTCATTACATAAATAAGATTAAATAATAGTATATTACGAAGCAAGGTTGGGAAGTGGTTTTTACAAAATCGAGGAAAAATGTTTAAAATCGAGCGATAGCTCGGTTTTTAATTTCCGAGATTCTGTGAAACACTTCACAAGCGTGCGTTGTACATTATTTTGTGCTCGATGGTGTTTTCAAAATAATAAATAGTAGTAAAATCAATGTGCATTTAGAAGAAACAGGTCTAGAACAGATCAGATTTTCAGTATAAGACTGATTTTAGAAAAGAAATGGGAATATAATGGTACTGTACATCAACTATATGTAGACTTCAAAAAAGCATGATTCAATTAAGAGGGAGAAGTTATATAGTATCCTGCTGGAGTTCGGAATTCCTAAAAAGTTAGTTAGACTTATACCAATGTGTCTAAATGGCACAAAGAGTAAGGTGCGTGTAGGCAAACAGTTTCCGGACAATTGAAATCCAGAATGGGTTGAAGCAAGGAGATGCACTATCTCCTCTACTATTTAATTTTGTATTAGAGCATGCCATCAAATCTTTAGAGAATGAGGAAGGCTTACGACTCAATGGTATTAATAAGCTGTTAGTTTATGCTGACGATGTATTATTATTGGCCGATAGCGAGGAGATACAAAAGGACAACACGCACACACTATTGAGTAACACTAAGGAATTAGGACTGGAAGTAAATATCAATAAAACTAAATATATGGTCACACGTAGAAATATATGATATAATGGAAATGGAGAGCTAATGACAAATGAGGGAAATTTTGAGGAAGTGGCTGAATTAAAATACCTAGGAACAATAATCACAAATAGGAATGAGATGCACAACAAAATTAAACATAGGCTGAATTCTGGAAATGCGTGTTATTATGCATTGCAGAGACTCTTGATGCCCCAACTCCTTTCAAAAAACGTTAAACTGAAAATATATAAAACTATTATTCTACCAGTTATATTATATGGGTGCGAAACATGGACTCTTACTTTAAGGGAGGAAAGGAGATTATGAGTATTTGAGAAAAAAGTACTTAGGAAAATTTTTGGACCAAAGAGAGATGAACAGACAGGTGAATGGAGAAGACTACAGAACAATGAACTACATGGTTTTTATAGGAAGTCAGATATAATACGAACAGTTAAGTCTCGTAGATTGCGATGGGCAGGACATATTGCACGTATGGGGAATGAAAGACTTGCATGGAAGCTCCTTGTAGGAAACCAGAGGGAAAACGCCCAGTTGGTAGACCAAGAATGAGGTGGGAGAATAACATTAACTATTATTTGAGGGAAGTAGATTATACAGGGAATGATTGGAAAGCATTAGCTCAGGATAGGGATGTATGGAGAGCTTATGTCCGTGCATCCATGAACCCACGGGTGCGATAGTGCCAGTGAGTAAGTAAGTAAAATAACATATTTGTTGGAAATATTTATGTTCATTATAAACAATTGACTAACGTTAACAGTGTGGGCAATGTTTATTAGTTGAAACAACAGAAGGCATTGAGAACAATTATTGATAACATAGCCTCAAGTATCGTATTTATTGTTTCAAATAAAGTTCAGTTCATTTAAAATGCAGTGATTTGTTTCGTATAATATATATTAACACTACCTTACGGATATTTTTGTATATACATTGTACGTAGTATACATAGAGGGAAGTGGTTTTACTTCCCGCACGTGGGTGTTAATGTAATACTACAGTGTAGTTATTTAGGTTAACAATCTCGAAATGTATGAAGTTCAACATTCAATCATGATCGCCATTGCTGTAAGTAGGATAAAATGCACTATCGCGCAAAAAATATTTTTATTTGCTGTATTGATTTTTTTTTATTTCTGTCATTGCATTGATGTCTTATTAACGCAGATATAAACATAATGCATAAATCATATGTATGTGGATACGGAAACATGATCTCTTAGTTTAAAAGAGGAGAAAGTTTAGGATTAATTGAGAATAAAGTGCTTAGGGAAATTGTATGACCAAAGAAAAACACACAAGAGAATGGAGGGAATTAAATGCAGTAAATTACATTATCGTTGTAGTAAAAATAATAGTGAAGTCTCATAAAGGCAATGATACGGGCACATGTATCACGAAGGCGGAATAACAGAGGCGCATCGAAACATCTTGTTGGAAGTCCAGAAGGAAAGCAAAGTACCACAATAATGAGGTGGAACAATAAAATTAACCATGACTTGAGGGAAACAGATAATGCAGGGAATGATTGGAAATTATTAATTCAGAATCCAGACGTAATTAGAGCATATGGCCGCGGGGCCATGAACCTCCTGGTTTAATAGTCAGAGGGGATAAAGTCAGTGCAAACAGACTACTGCAATGAAAACAAATATGTACAGAAATCAATAGCAGTATGTCAGAGAAGCGATTAGCCCCGTTTACACGTACGCTCCAAACTGCCGCTCCTGGCACGTGCGTTCAGGAGCGGCAGTCCAGGAGCGTGAGGTTGAAGTGCGGTAGACATTCCTGACCCGCGCACCAAGAGTGTGGGGTTGGAGTGGACAGGCCAGAACAGCACGTGTAAATGCAATTTTCAAAGGATTTTGGTGCTCTATCATGTCAGCTAGTCAGATGGGAGAAAAATTAATTATTAGACAACAGGTAACTGTATAAGCGTGACTTAAAGGTGCCAAGTGTGCGGCAATCCCTGATATCTTGAGGAAGGAGATTCCAGGAGCGGGCAGAGGCTACTGTGAAGGAAGTAGAATAGGAGGAAGTGCTATGAAGAGGAATTGTTAGCAGACTGCTATCTTGTGACCTAGTGTCAATATTGTGGTAAGAGGATACCTTTTCCAATCTGGACGCCAGGTAAGTAGGAATGTAGGAATTCAGAAGCTTGAAAAGTAGTGAAAGAGAGTGCAATTTACGTCTGTCAGTAAGACGGAGCCAAGAGAGGTTAATAATGTGTTCGCAAATATGGTCATAACGGCGGATATTGACAATTAATCGAACGCAAGCATTATGAACACGCTGCAGTCTCTGCGACAAGTCATAGTTTAGATCATTATATATAATGTCACAATAATCGAAGTGTGGTAACACAAGGTTCTGCACAAGGATTTGTTTTAACGAAACTGGGAGAAAATTCTCTAAACGTCTAAAATAATGTAAGATGGAGAAAGTATTTTTACATGTGTTTCACTTGTGTTTTGCCAGGTTAAATTTGCGTCTAGATGTAGTCCAAGATCCATTACTTAAGAAGAATAAGGGATAAATATATTATTTATAGTAATGTTTGGAAGTGTAGATATGTTAAGGTTGTAAGCAGTCTTTGTTGTTCCATTAGAATTACTTGTGACTTGTTAGGATTTAGATTTAGACCGATACTTGAAGACCAGTTAAAGATGGATACGAGATCGTCATTCATTTTTCGTCAAGCTGTTATGGAGAGAATGAGGAGTGAATGTAGGTAAATTTGGAGATCATCAGCATAGAGGTGATAACGGCAGTGCTGTAGCACAGTTGGTAAGTCATTTATGTAGATTGAGAAAAGAAGAGGTCGAGAACACTGCCCTGGGGGACTCCAGCCGTCCTTCTTTCTGGGAGGTGTTAATTAATTGTGCATTTTCCCTATTGGTTTCCATGCTATATTACAGGCGGATCTTGTTCACTCAGGACTGCCATCTTAAACTACGTTATAACTCCTAGAAAGTTCCAGAAGCTTTATTTGAAACTCTTTAAATAGGCTTGCATTGGCTCCAGGCTCCAGACTAGGAGTAATTCTTAATGTGAACAGACACGCTGCTCCTTTTTCTCCGCGTTGAAGCATCGCGTTACTTTTGGAATAGCTTAAATATAAATTATTTAACGTAAGTATTATTAAAACTCTGCAAGCGATAATTCAATTTGATTTTATAAAATACTTCAGTGACGTTATTGAAGATTATATTAAAATTATCAATTTCGTGTGTTTTTTATTAATAATAAATATTAGGGACCTAGTTGTTTTTTATAATTTGACCTATGCGACATTAATTAATTCTATAGTCCATTTTATACCTTGTGGCCAAGTAACTGTTCCTGAACTGATATCCGCCACCACCACATTGCATGCCGAAACTACCTTTAAATTTCTCCCAGATAAGTGTTATTGTCTGCTTTATTGGAGCAGATAATCGTTGTTGTCTGCTTTATTCAAGCAGAGATGTCCATTTACTTCGCACTGGGTTGCCTTTGCTGGATTCTGCCTTCGATTCTGTGCCTTGCAGTTAAAAGCGGCAGTTTTTTTTGGACACAGCCTTGATACATCACAACGCTTCTCTGGAATAAATTGCAAGGAAGTGTCGACATGCAATCGTTTACAGTTCCTTTGTAAGTGCTGCATTAAACTGGACGTTATTATAAAAAAAGGCATACTGCATCAACTGCAAATTCTTTCTGTGCTGGTTACTGTATCTTCCTATATTATAGCGTAACGGTTAAATGCATGAAGTTGTGCTATATTGAAGCTGTTTCTTCAAGAAGGAAATCACATTAATAATTGTTTAACTCTTTACATATCAGACATCACTCCATTGATAATTCCTGGTATGTAAAGGGTCAAAAAATCCATTTTAGTGGTTCTTTCCTGCAAAATACCCCGCCTTCATGCTATCACCGGTGGTATTCACTACACATAACTACGTATATGCATATGTAGCCGACTACGTAATCGGTCAACGTATATAAGTAAACTTCAGAACGCCATAACAACTACGGAAGAATGGTGTAAAACCCACAGCTTCTATATAAACAAAGCAAAAACAGAAATTATGGTGTTCAGAAACGGAGGAAAGATCCCTGCCACAAAAGGAATAAAACTGGACAAAGATGAGATCAAAATAGTAAAGGAGTTTAAATATCTAGGCATACTTTACAACCAATGGTAGAAGCGTCGCAAAACACTTAGCAGAAAAATCAACGCAAGCAATAATGGCAATAAACGATGTATGCAATATACGTACAAGCTCTAAGCCTGGAATCAGCGATGAAACTATTCAATGCAAAGATCCTCCCAATAATAACTTGCGGGATAGAAATCATATGGCCACATCTTACAGAAGCTAATCTAAACATGCTGTAAAAAGTGAAAGCTACATACATAAAAAGAGCAACAGAGTATCAAGGACGACAAGAAGCCGTCTAGCGTACCTACTGGCAAGGGAGACTTTCCTTATCGATTGAAAACAGCCTAACTACTACGAACAACGGAACCCTATGAACAAGCGCTACAAAGACTACGCAGAAAAAGAGAGGAAGTATGGCCGGAATTCTTCAGCACCGGAGCGATGACAGACAGGAACTGGACATAAGCAAATTTCCAGGTACGACACATCACAAGATTAAGAGTGCATGGATTCCACCACTTAATGTGTAAAAATAAAACATTCCATGACCAGAAGACGTCATACATATGTGAAGTGTGTGAACAGAAATGCGAAAGATATCACATCGAAACAAGTAAACAAAGAACAAAAACAATTAGTGATTACGCAAGACAAACCTAAAGTGTTAGTGATTGTTAAACTGCTGTGTTATCACCTTTGCACATTTGTGCGCAATCCATTTATATAACTACGTAATAGCAGGATGCGATACGTGTGTATGAAGGCTGCATATTACCAGGGTACACTGTCCTTTGGAGTTCCTTTAAAAGAATCAGAGCTTAGATACAGCTTTTCCACATGCAAACCAAATTGTACGAGTTGTACAAATAAGTGCACGTTTATTTTTCAGTATTTTGAAACAATAACTGTCTGCTTTATAACATATCATATTAAAAAAAAATAATTATCCAGTAGTTTGTAAGCATCTATGATCAAAGATGTCTACCTCTGTGGCCAAGTGGTAACATGGTTTCCCCGGACATAGCGGGCCTGGGTTTGATCCCTAGTTTGGGCAAGTTTCGTAGGTAAGATATTTTCCCCTACGTTTTCCCTCGCCTATCAAACAAAGGTGTCCAGCGCCGTAGCCGAAAGGTTAAGACAAGTTTCCTTATCTCAAGCTACGTGACTTGCGCTGGTTCGAGTCTCCATGGGGGAAGAAAATTTCTGATGAAATATCGTCCAGTATGGGACCGGTGCCCACCCACCATCGTGAGAATTTGGGTAGCTGCGATAAGTAGCGGCTCCAGGTTGAAGAAACCGTCTAATAACGGCTGGGGTACCTGACATGCTGACACTTGTAACCACTATTCTGGTTGCAGGATCGTCTACCTCTGTGATGAACACATTCCGATGTGAGGCCAGTAGCCGGCTGGTAGACCAAGGATCTTCTAAGCCTTTCAGGCCGTGGAGTTTAGTTTAGTTATTATTAAACAAAGGTAAGAAACGTTGAGTCTCAAAGAGATCCCGAACTTCTCTGACCACGTCTTGTTTAATACCAATGTACAATATGAGTGAATGCGGACTTGTCTTAAACGTTAGTGTTTTCGTTGGTGGCACCGGTATTGAGCTGATCATTCATCCGGTCATATCCATATACGGTTTAAATGGATGGATGTATGTTAAATGCAATCCTTTCTTAAAACTCCTCTCCCGATATGTCGTGTCCTTTAAGGCCCAGGACACATGCGCAAGTAGAGTAAGAAGTTTTAACTATGGAAAATATGATATTATAATGATATTGTAAAAAGAAAAATTAATGTGTGAACCAGGAATCAAACCGTGGACCTCTAGTTCTCCAGACTAGTGTGCAGCCCACTACACCATTCCACACCTGGCACAAACACTAACAATTCTTTCCACATATACAAATCTATAATTCTCGTTTCGTCCACTGTCAGGTAGATGACACTGCCATCGCCAACGGCCGGCTTCGTTTAGAAGTATCTATGTTTGAGAACTTTACACCACCACTCTTTATAAGTAGTAAACGATGTTATTTAACATTTTCCAATACTATTATTTTAACACAGTTCCAATAATGGATCATATTATAATATTATAATGATATTGTGAAAAGAATGGTGTAGCGGGCTGCACACTAGTCTGGAGAACTAGAGGTCCACGGTTCGATTCCTGGTTCACACATTCATTTTTCTTTTCACAATATCATTATAATATTATAATGTGATCCATAATTGAAACTGTGTTAAAATAACAGTATTGGAAAATGTTAAATAAGGAAAAGTATATAATTAAATTGAATCCTAACTAGTGAAGAAGGTAACTATTAAACCAAGCGTTATTAATAAAGTGTTCACCTATTGAATGATCAAGAGCAATCTTGGAGTAACTAATGAACGCGTAAAATTTTGCACATTCGAAATTCCAAAAACTTTTTTTTTCTATGATGTGTATCTATGGCGCGGCCAATCTCATGCAGGATAAATGCAAGAATGCAAATACCATGCATTTGTTTTACAATCATCAGAATCCACCATAAACGTACTCGATAAATACGTATTGGCGATCGGAGAGTGCTCTTGCAAGCAGATTCGTTTATGTCGACTATTGAACACATGCCCCAAATGGGAGTAAATTTATTTTGCTTTACAACCAATGACAGTCGTGTTTCACCTCGCTATTTATAGAATTATGTTTACTAAAATAAAGGAAGCTCCTCCTTTTTAATATCTGAACAGGTCAGAGCATTATTTTGCAGTGATTGACTCTCCAACAAGTACGTTGAATATAGCAAATAATGAACAGATTCCTTCGAACTGCCCATTTGATAATTGTGTGTTCAATAATTGCGTTTTTAAATAATGATTTTACTAAGTTGTTTCTTAAAAAATAACCTATAACGTTGGTTATAATAATATAGTTTGACGTGTTTCATTATTTCTCCACTAGGGTGCATTCTTACAATATTGCGACATTCTTGCAATATTGCCTTGTCACGCAGCGGGCCCGGGTTCGATCCCCGGTCGGGGCAGTTTTTCTGGGTGAGGTTTTTATCGGGGTTTTTCCTCACCTGTAAGACAAATGTCAGGAAAACTTTAAGGCCCAAACGGTCCCCGAAATCATATGGTCATCATGATCATCATCATCCTTATCATTATCACATCATTATCATCATCATCCTTCACCGGTGTGGAAACAACGGGAAGCTACCACACCTACAATTCCCTAGTAAAGCTGCAAGCATAGTATGAAAATGCTATGATTGCAGTGAAGGACCTGCCTTCGGGCAGAATTACTATGGATGGATTGCGACATTAGTGAATTATCGCTGATTGCGATACTATTTAAATAATACGATCGAGTTGCAGTAATTAAACATAACCATATATTTCTAATTTGTTTTCAAACATCGCCGTTAACATTAAATATACACATTTTTTAAAATGTGTTGTAGCTATATGTAAATAGTGATTTTTTAGTAAACAATGTTATTCGTTAAATAATGATAACAAATGCCACTTTTGATTTACAAATCCTCTAGATTCATTGGAAATCACTCTTGGCATTGCTTATGAAAATTAACTTACATGGCGTTCAAAATTAGCTTCGTATTCAGCAATAAGTTTTGATTGATCCGATTTCGTTACTAATATTTATAATAATCAATAATGCTTAACGATCAGGTAATAATAGGCATATGTACGTAATTTTATGTAACTTAAATTGTATTATCATTAAATAAAGTGCCTGAAATTCTATGTAGTTTACGTATCATAAAGGTTGAGGCTGACACAGAACGAAAACACGAAGTGTTCTACAAGAACTTTTGGATAGACGTTAGTATGCATCACAGTCGATTAAGATCGAGGACGTTTATTGAATTTACCAAATAAATTGTTGTGCCGGCTGGGCTAGGAGACCAGCTACTCACTGACACATGACAGAGGGGTGCAAAGAAATCGGACTTAAGAGTAGGAATAGAAAGATCTAAATGCGAATTGAATATGAATGCAGGTGGAAGACATTTTCAACACTTGCTCTGAGAAATCTCACATAGTTATTTCGTAGTTCAGAACAGATACAAACGCCATTACTGAATCAGAGGTTATAAGTAATTAAAATTGTAAAGGTTTATTAGGAGCACCCTGTAACTTGACGCATAATTCAGGCGAGTTTCGGCCTCTAAAAAGATATTTAAATACAAGGCATTAGATAAGTAATGGCAACACTGCTGTAACACCACAAAAATATTTTTAGATCACTTTTCATTTTACGAACTTCATTCGTAGTCTCTTGTCAAGTTAACTATACGTTGCCAAATCCTTGGAAGACGGCGAATTCCATCTACAGCGCCATTTCTGGATATCTCTTGTATCTGATCGATCTAGAACTTTTTCTGGTTACCAACTCTTGATTGAAATCGATTGCCTCGTAGAAATTCTTTGATCATAAGTAATGCCACGAGTGAATTCCAAATTATCGATAAATTCACAACTCACGAAGTGAGGAGTGAATTTATTTAGATAATTTGGATATCAAGAGTAGCTTTATTAGAACTATTTAACGAAAAAAATTAAGCTGTTTACTCACAAATCATTATTGGAATATAGTTATTATAAAATATGTATGTATTTAATGTAAACGGCGATGTTTGAAACACAATGAGAAACGTTATGTTTCACTTGTTCATCACTGCAACCAGATCATATTATTTATTTCCAAAGGATCACAATACTGTAGGAATGCACCCCGGTGGAGAAATAATGAAACACATCAAACTATATATTAATTCATTTCTGATGTCCTATCATGTAAATATGTCAATTATATTTTTCTGAAACGTTATTACCTGGAAAAAAAATACGTTTAACAAAGTGCAAACAGTGGTTTCTTTTTTTTTTGTGGTATAATCAATTGCTACAAATGTTTTCATAATAATAACAATAATAATAATAATAATAATAATAATAAAAACTGTTTTATTTATTCTGGCAGAGTTAAGGCCATAAGGCCTTCTCTTCCACTCAACTAGCACAAATACAAATAAATATTTGACAAATATAGATTTACACTATACTAATTATAAACAGTTAAAGATACATTAAATGTAGCAATGTATATTCCATGTACAAACAACATTTTATACGATAATAACAATAATAATACTTACGATAATAATAATATAATAATAATAATGATGACAATAATAATAATAATATAATAGTGATAATAATATAATAGTGATAATAATATAATAGTGATAATAATATAATAGTGATAATAATATAATAGTGATAATAATATAATAGTGATAATAATATAATTATAATAATGATAATAATGATATATATGATGATTAATAATAATAATAATAATAATAATAGTATGAATATGATAAATTATACGAGAAACACCAATTTATATATATATATATATATATATATATATATATCTTACACTGGGTAATGATGAAGTCGAGATTAGAGCAATATAAATTTATATTTCTTTTAAAAGTTGCCAATGTCCGGCAGCCCCTTATTTCTTGTGGTAGGGAATTCCAGTTGCGAGAAGTGAAGATAGTATACGACATGGACTGATGTGATGTCCTATGTTGCGGTATATTAAGCAAGAGACTATGTTGTGATCTTGTGTTTAAGTTTTGGTTTGAGGATAGATACTGGAAACGAGATGATAAATAATTGGGAATCAAGGTATGTAGGATCTTAAATAAGAGAATTAGACAATGCGATTTTCTTATCTCTTTTAGATGTTGCCAAGACTATTCGTGGAAAAATGGAGAAATGTGATCGTATTTCGAACAATAAATATGAATATGATACACATATTATGGACACGCTGCAGTTTGTCCGACAATCCGTCACTTATGTCAGTTAGTAGAACGTCACAATAGTCAAAATGCGGCGTCACTAAGGTTTGAATTAAAATTCTTTCAAGAGCTGTAGGAAGAACATTTTTGAGACGCTTTAGGGAATGAATTTTGGAGAAGATCATTTTAGATGTTTGTTTTTACTTGGACATGCCAATTTAAATTTGAATCTAAGTAAAGTCCCAAGTTTTTAACGACGTCGGTATAAGGAATCTGTTCGTTATCTAATATGACAGCCGGCATATTGCCATTGTTTATGGAGTGTAATAGTCTTGGATGTCCGGTAATTATTGATTGCGTTTTGTTTACATTTAGATTTAGCCCATATTGTCTGGACCATAAAGATATATGTCTAAGGTCAGTGTTTACTTTGTCAATATATTCCTTAATTTCGTCAGGCCTAAAGTGTGTGTAAATATGAAAGTCGTCGGCGTAAAGATGATGATTGCAGTGTTGTAGTTTCTTGGTCACATCATTAATATAAATTGAGAAGAGAAGAGGAGCGAGGACGCCGCCTTGAGGTACCCTTTTCCTCACCAAGCGCCAGGAAAAAATGCGATTAATAACAGAAACTGATTGCTGACGATTAGTGAGGTAAGATCTAAACCAATCAAGGCAGTTTTCCGACAGATGTAGTGTCTTTAGTCTCGCTAGCATTATGTCTGTATCTACTGTGTCAAAGGCTTTGCTGTAGTCGAGTAGGACTATTGCGGTGAGTTTGCTTTTGTCCATTGATCTCTTATGTCCTCTACAATGTCAAGTAGTGCAGTACTTGTATGATGCCCTGTTCTAAAAGCAGACTGATGCTCATCAAGTAAGTCGTGTGTGGTGAGGTAGTCTGTTAACTGTGAGTGTATTATGTTTATCTCCCGCCGCAACCACGATCTGGTTACATTCGTGCATTATATATGTATAATCTGGTAGCCACATACAGTCACTGAAAAAATAATGCTATTACCTATTCAGAATGTTAAAAAGGTGGAGCTTGTACTTGTATGATGCCCTGTTCTAAAAGCAGACTGATGCTCATCAAGTAAGTCGTGTGTGGTGAGGTAGTCTGTTAACTGTGAGTGTATTATGTTATCTCCCGCAACCACGATCGGTTACATTCGTGCATTATATATGTATAATCTGGTAGCCACATACAGTCACTGTAAAAATAATGCTATTACCTATTCAGAATGTTAAAAAGGTGGAGCTTGATTTTACAGTGATAAAATTAAACTGATAAAATCGAGGTGAAAAAGACTGTGATTGGTTGTAAATAAAAAATCATTGAAATGTGATTGGTCATTGACTCCCATTTGGGGCATGAGTTAAATAGTTTTTGTAAATAATTCGTAGTCACAAGGGTTCAGGTTCGGTGAATTCGGTGGATGTTCGAGTTTTTTCCAGTTCCACCTTCTAAACAAATTGTACTGACTATTTAAGTCATGCCCCAAATGGGAGTCAATGACCAATCACATTTCAATGATTTTTTATTTTCAAACAATCACAGTCGAGTTTCGCCTAGAATTTACCAACTAAAGTTTATCATAATAAAGAAAGCACCTCCTTTTTAACATTCTGAATAGGTCATAGCATTATTTTGCAGTGACTGACTCTCCAAGAAATACGGCTACCAGATTGTATATATAGTGCATGAATGTCAACACGTAGCGCATGCGGGAGTTAATATAAAAACATTTGTAGCAATTGATTATACCACAAAAAAAAGGAAACCACTGTTTGTACTTTCTTAAATGTATTTTTTCCCAGGTAATAACATTCCAGAAAAATATAATTGTCATAGGACATCAGAAATGAATTAATATACAGTTTGATGTGTTTCATTTTTTCTCCACTAGAGTGTATTCTTACAATATTGCGTTCCTTTGGCAATAAATAATACGATCTGGTTGCAGTGATGAACAAAAGAAGCAGATGAAGCGTACCAATCATTTCTCATTTGTTTTCAAACATCGCCGTTTACATTAAATATATAAATATTTTAAAATAACTATTTTAAATAATGATTTGTGAGTAAACAGCTTAATTTTATTCGTTAAATAGTCCTACCAAATGCCACTCTTGATTTCCAAATTCCCTAGATAAATTGGAAATCACTCGTGACATTACTTATGCAAATCTTTTAGGGCGGTATGACTTACAGTGAGAAACAGTGAATGCATTCTCAAAATATTGCTGTTTCGAGACTTTCAATATTATAGATTTATGCAACAAAGCCAGCTCAACAACATACTATAAGATTACAATTCACCACTAGGATCGCTCATTTACAACAGTGTCGCCATTACTTATCGATGCCCTAATATTAGGTAGTAAATAAATTTACTGTTTGAAGTGGACATCATTTTGAAAAGATATGCGACCGGAATAAATTACGCCATTCAGCTGGAGAAACTTGGGAGATGTTGGGCGTACGTGATTCGTTGGTTACGCACTCAAGTTCTTTCAAGACTTACCAAACTCAATTTCAACTTCTATCGAAGAATAAAATGGAAAAGTTAACTCCGCACAACTTTTACTTACCAATTTTTATGGAATTTGTAGGAACGTTTCATATCTACAAAGTTGAGAACAACTCGAAATGAGAAAACCGTTTTATTGTCTGTCAACACCAATTTAAACGCTTTGCTCCGAATCATTAATCATATTCTTTAAGAATGAAAATTACAATTCGCTCTCCTGGTTTTATATGTTTCTACAGGAAATTTGCATAGATTGTAATAGCAGCCTCTGATACATTAATAAAACTTATTGTGACTAAATATTAAAACTCGAGAAAATTTTCTCTTGAAAAGGCATGTTACATAGAAGAGGATTTGCTTATATTAGAGTGGAATTTGCAAATTCTTTCTTTTTAACTGTAATCCATCAGCATATTGTCCTTTATATCCCTCCTCATCACACTGTGTATTATTCATTATCTTTTGTGGCCTCACTTACCAAAACATGGAATTCCCTTCCACCCTATGTCAGAGACTGTCAAACTATAACATCCTTCAAAAACAAACTAAAGAATTATTTAATAACAAACTAACTTATACACCTCACTGACAGTATTCTTTTTTAACAATTAATATGAACCGAAAGTGCATTTTTCGGTTCAGTATGGTATCTTCGTTCTCCTCCCTACACTAGAACATTCGTGAAATATGCCAATATCCATGTTCTCCTAGTGGCTACCCCTTCCCTCTTCATCCTTCCTGCCGCGCATGTCTACAGCGCATCTCCCCTCCACCTCAGAACCTTTATATACATGGTGCACTTACAGAACAGTATCATTCGATCATCCTAGCAATCGGCGTTTTGTTGTTTGAACGGATTCAAGAGTGGAATCCGGTTCCAGGTCACGATGCGACTGGAAAGTTAAAAATGGAATTCTACATAGACAAGTTGTCCTGAGGCCAAGAAGAGGCCTGTTTGAGTTGGTCCGACAGTCTAGGGAAGAGGTTATCCCCGAAACTCGGACACATGTGTGAGTGTTGTGTGATGTATGGTACGTTACTTACTTATTTATTTTTTCTGTACGGCTACTTTGATCATTTGATCGAATGCCATCATCTTTTGTTGTTAATTTACTTTTACTCAGCCAACTTGTTTATATTAAAAGTTATCTTTTAAACAACGCCCCTCTTGCATTGTTTAAGTATAAATAGTTGTTCACTATCCTGTAATGAAAATCACTCAAGTAAGAAACCATTCCGAGCTCCTCAACTATCATGCTGATTAGCATTCTTAAAACACAATTATTTTGTTCACTCACTGTATGTATTTAATAATCAGAATTCATATATATTTAGATATATACATATACATATATACATCAGAGAAAGAAAGACGAGTCAACGGCTTCCTTCTATGGGCCCAAGGTAAGCCATTTTTCTGATAAGATATCCTCTTTGGAAATCAGATCCACATTAATAGAAACAGCAAATTACAAAACCCGATCCCGGACTAATGGTAGTCAGAAGAGCCACAAATGGTAGTCAGAGAACGTGGTTTATTAATAGTGGGTGTCGTAACCCCCACAAATGGTAGCAGAGCGTGGTTGTGTTTTTTTAACCGCCACAAATGGTATCAGAGCGTCTGGTTTTGTATCTTTCGTCTTTGAAAGATATGCTGTATTCTATTGACAGTAGTTCAAGTAGTATCGATTTAAAATTTTCCACTAAAGTTTTGGAGTTTTGGATTCAAGTGCCAAAACAAGGGTATACACTCTGTATGGTCGTAAATGAAGTTTGGAATTAGAAAGTCGACATTTTTCAGAGATATTATCCCGTGGATAACTATTTGTTTTCGATACTTGGTATCTATGTTAAAGTTATTGAAAAGTATTTATTTACGCGTTTGAACTGTTTCACGTAAATGATATTGACTCACCTTTCTTTGTATGTAAACAGAGAGTGACTTATGCATACTAAACTACGTTCGCTTATAGTTGTTTACATCTTTTGTTCATTGTACTTTGTAAACATGCCTAGTGGGATAGATGTAATATCCAAGGACAATCTGGTCCGAGAATTGAGTTTACTAGGTATGGATATTGATGGTAATGTAAAGATGTTATGTAAACTATATTCAAGAGTAGGTTTCGGCGTAGTTTATATATATATATATGTTCTGGATATTAGAGAAGCTAGTTTTTGGACATCGGTATATAGGCTGATTGAGCCATTTTCGTTTGTGAGAGATCTTTGAGTGAGCTTCAGTATATGTGGACCAGGTTTTGTTAATAAGACGCAGGCTAAATTCTAACAATCAAGGGTAACTAGAAATTAGTAAGCGTCGATGGCCACGTTATAAAACAACTCGTTAGTAAGACTATGTTCTGTGGTGGATTAAATCCAAGGATATTTGTGGCGACAACATTTTGTATTATCTCACATGTTAAACTAGAACGTTTGAGGTTCCGTTTTCCTGTCTTCGCCTGTTTTTTGTTTCAGTTTACCCTTCCTTAATATTGGCATGACGACGCAGCCCGAAATGCTCGGCAGTCGAGCGCTTGGTGGATCCGGCCGACCCCCGAGTGCCCAGCTGACCGACATGGTGGTTCTGTAACTACAGATTCCTGGATAGCGGTGGAGCGGGATTGCGACCCGACAATCCAATTATGGTATCGTCACCCTGTTCTTCACCTGGAACACCGCAAAAGTCGTACTGTGGCGACTGAGTCAAGATGGAATTTATTTTCAGCGCCTGTATTTGTCAACATAGAAGCGAGTGTGGTGATTGTGATTTAGGGGACGATGGAGATTTGTGTCGAAGTTTACCGCTTGGAATCTGATAGTGTCCATGTGCCCCTCCCAACGTGGGATTTTTTCTACCTGACATTGTTTTGAAGTTTATGGACTGTTTTCGTTTACCCTGAGGGCGCAGGTGGAGTTATTTGAACCGAAAATTTTGCAGTTTTGCTGTTCGAGTATGGTATCTTCCGTTCGCCTCCCTACACTGAGAACATTTGTGCAATATGCCAATATCCATTTTCTCCTAGTGGCTATACCCCTTCCCTCTTCATCCTTCCTGCCGCGCAATGTGTCTACCGATCCCTCGCATCTCCCCTCCACCTCAGAACCTTTATATACATGTTGCACTTACAGAACAGTATCATTCGATCATCCTAGCAATCGGCGTTTTTGGTTTTTTGAAACGGAGTTCAAATGTGGAATCCGTTTCCAGGTCACATGTGCGACTGGAAAGTTAAAAATGGAATTCTACATAGACAAGTTGTCCTGAGGCCAGGGAAGAGGCCTGTTTGATTTGGTCCGACCGTCTAGTTAAGAGGTTATCCCCTAAACCTCGGACACATTTGTGAGGGTTGTGTGATGTATGGTACGTTACTTACTCCTTAGTTTATTTTTTTCGTACGTCTACTTTTGATCATTTGGAGTCGAATGCCCTCATCTTTTGTTGTTCCTTTACTTTAACCCTCAGGCAACTTGTTTATATTAAAAAGTGATCTTTAAACCAACGCCCCTCTTGCCATTGTTTAAGTATACATAGTTGTTTCAATATCCTGTAATGAAAATCACTCTAGTAAGAAACCATTCCGAGCTCCTCAACTATCATGCTGATTAGCATTCTTAACACACAATTATTCTTGTTCACTCACTGTATGTATTTAATAATCAGAATTCATATATATTTAGATATATACCTATACATATATACATCAGAGAAAGACAGACGAGTCAAAAACGCTTCCTTCTATGGGCCCAAGGTCAGCCATTTTCACTGATAAGATATCCTCTTTGGAAATCAGATCCACATTATTAGAAACAAGCAAATTACAAAACCCGATCCCGGACTAATGGTAGTCATAGAAGAGCCACAAATGGTAGTCAGAGAACGTGGTTTATTAATAGTGGGTTTCGTAACCCCCATACTCCTTTATATTATATATGAAATCATATTAAGATCAACACATTTTTAAAGTTGTTTGTTTTTAAAAATTGTAATATCGTCAAATTAGTTTCCTATATCTCATTATTTTTCTTTGTTTTTTATATACATTAGACAGGGACAATTTAATATATCTTGCTTGTATACATTTTATTATTAGTTTTAGTCTTAATTTTAACTAACATTAACTGGTTGCATTATAGAACGTAATATAATAGATATTATCTTTTTGATCAAATTTTTATTTATTATTTAATATTAGAGTTAACTGAGATTGTTATATTCTGATGAAATATATGTTTGTCCTGGTGAGTGGAAGAGAAGGCCACATGGCCTTAACTCCACCATGCTAGATAAATCTAATCTAATCCAATCTAATCTAGAATATCACGATTCTTCAATCTGCAGGTATCTTTTATAAGGTACTGTATGATTAAAGTTGACAGTGGCGGAAAATGCTGAGAAAGAATTGCCGCATTCATCTCCGATATGCACCCCTCTTGGTGATAAAGATAACTTAATGTAACATTATCAAATATTAAATAATATGATAAAATACGATCTAGGCCTATCAGAAATTAATTATATCAATGAAACATAAATTTGTTGAAGTATATTATCTAATATATAAAATGAATGTTTTTTTGTTTGTATTTTATGCGCGGGGCAATTTTGTCTTTAAGCTCATTTATGCCAAGAAGATTGAGATAAGTAGATTCCCGGGCAACACCGAGTAATCAGCACGGGGTATCTAAAATAATTACGATATAAACTTTCCCTCTTACCGATATAGCTAAACACTTGTAAAGAGCGGCAATAAATAAAATACCCACTAACTACAGGAAACAAAATAATGGCATTTTGGGGAAACGATCATATAAGATCAAAAATCGTAATAGGCAACAAACCTCTGGAACAAGTAACAAATTTTAATTATTTGGGTTGTAATTTTACTATAAACACAAAAACTGAAAGAGACATACATTTGAAACTGTAGAAATTTCAAATGATATGCGCAACTATACATAAAACATTAAAGAATAAAATAAGAAGAGATACTAGATTGAGGTTTTATAAAACATTGGCACTTCCTGCATTACTTTATGGGGGCGAAACTTGGGTAATGACCAAAAAATTACAAAGTAGAATACAAAGCGCAGAAATGAACTTCCTTAGAAGAACAAAAGGCTGCACAAGATTGGATCGGATAAGGAATGAAGATATAAGAACAGAGTTAAATATATATCCTTTGAATGAGAAAATCAGAGAATATAGAGAGAAATAGTTTACACATGTGGAAAGAATGAATGTAACAAGATTACCAAGAGCAGCATTCAACTACAAGCCAAGAGGTTCAAGGAATGTAGGAAGGCCAGTGAAAAGATGGACAGAACAACTGTGAGGCGGAACAGGCAATTTGCCTAGCCCGTGAAGTGAAGAAGAAGAAGAAGAAGAAGGACTATAGAAAACAGTGCGAGATCAATTGATCATATATCTCTCTATCTTCGGTTTTTTTACAGCTGCTGCCGTCTTCCCGTGCCAAACCTCCAAAGCCTATGATCTTGAGCATCTTCCATTCTTATATCAAAATAGATTTAATAATATACTCGTTTAACTAGAATTCAAGTTAATTGGTTAATTTGTGTTATTCTGTAATAAAAAGCTTTAGGTTTTACCATACATCAAACTAAAAAAGTTCATGAACTTGGTTCATCATTTTCTGCATCGAGTAAGTATACCGTTTGTTTCATCAAACCTGTATTTCACGCGCAACTTTATAATATTTGTTATAAAGTAAGTATACCGTTGTTTATTTAAATTTGTCACGCGCAACAGTACTACCAGAGTTCAAGTACAGTTTATCCAGATCAATTTTTTTAATGGGGCATTTTTTTATTCAATGCCCCAGGTTGTCATTTCGATATTTCTGGTTTTCTCTCCTATTTATTGGCTTAATTGTAATCCATTTTTGAAGTAGGAGCGCCTAGAAGGCGGAGTTCCGTTACCCCCGATATACGATGATTGATAAATGATAATCAAATGCCACTAGAGTTCTTAACCTAAATTTAACGTAAATTCCAGACCATGCGCAACCACAGGAATAATTCCCTTTAAGTAAAAATCTCTATGGTTTGACCGGGAATCGAACCCGGGACCTCATGAACAGTAGTCAGAAACGTTGAGCACTAGCCCACGAAAAAAAAGGACACTTGATAATTGTTTAAAGGATCATTTTCTGACCTTAATTTCTACAAAATATCAATTTGTAATCTAATGTATTAACTAACTAACTCACTGGCACTATCGAACCCGTAAGTTCATGGCCGCGCGGACATGCTCTCCATATATCCCTATCCTGAGCTAATGCTTTCCAATCATCCCCTGTATAATCTACTTCACTCAAATCATAGTTAATGTTATTCTCCCACCTCATTCTTGGTCTACCAACTGGGCGTTTTCCCTCTGGTTTTCCTACAAGAAGCTTCCATACACGTATTTCATTCCCCATTCGTGCCACATGGCCTGCCCATCGCAGTGTACGAGACTTAACTGTTCTCATTATATCTGGCTCCTATAAAGACCATGTAATTCACTGTTATGCAGTCTTCTCCTAGATAAAAAAATATATAAATTTTAAATAAAGGGTAATTGCCTACCGCTCTAGGGAATACGTCATTGCCTCTTACGCAGTAGACTCGGGTTCGATCCCCGATCGGGACAAGTTTCTTGGGTAAGGTTTTTATTTTCTTCGCCTATAAGACAAATATCCAAACTTTAAGGCCCAAATAGTCTCCGAACATAATCTTGCGATCACAATTAACCATATCATATTCGCCTTATTTAATACGAGTGTGTGAGTGGATAATGTGTCTTTCTTAATGTTTGTGTTGTTTCAGAGATGGCCCTGTCCTTGAGCTGATCACTTATAACGGTAAATCCTCCATAACCTTGTGTAGTCAGAAAAGTAAATATTACTCGCCCAAGTTAAGTCTGTACGGCTAGACGGGAAGTGTGTTAGCGGTAGTGTCACCAAAATATTTTTCTACAGAAGGGAAAGTCCCTAAATACATGTGAAATAGCATTACATGGTTGTCAAGTCATTTAACCGACAAGTGGTAAAAGTTTCGGTTAGTTTAAAATCACAGTGTTTGTCGCCTCTCTATTACCAGTCTCACAACACAACACAGGGGACGGGAATTGACAGCATGTAATGAGGAAGAAAGAAAAGGATGGAAAGCTCATTCCCCAGTAGTAATATGGTTGCCGGATTATTTATTTTGTCAACGAATACTGTAAGTGACGGATTATTTAAAAGCATAATATTTGCAGCGCTCCCCTCCCAGTCGAATAACACAATACAGAGGATAAGAAGTGGCAACTTTGAGAAGAAAGTAATCGACAGCACATTCCTGGTATATTATCCGCGTGCAAGTTTAATTTGGGCGAGTACAGTTATATTATATGATGCGAAACATGGACTTATTTTAAGGGAGGAAAGGAGATTACGAATACGGTATTTGAGAATAAAGTTCTTAGAAAAATATTTGGACCAATGAGAGATGAACAGACAGGTCAATGGAGAAAACTACATAACAGTGAACTACATGGTCATTATAGGAAGCCAGATATAATAAGAACAGTTAAGTCTCGTAGACTGCGATGGGCAGGACATGTGGCACGAATGGGGAATGAAACACGTGCATGGAAGCTTCTTGTAGGAAAACCAAAGGGAAAATGCCCAGTTGGTAGACCAAGAATGAGGTGGGAGAATAGCATTAAATATGATTTGAGTGAAGTAGATTATACAGGGAATGATTGGAAAACAGTTCAGGATAGGGATGTATGGAGAGCTTATGTCCGCGCGGCCCTGAACCTACGGTCCGATAGTGCCACTGAGTTTGTTAGTTAATATGCGGTCCACAGTTTTGAAATCCTCTCCCGATATCATGTCTCTGTATGCCCATGTGGCGTGGGGCACATAAAAGCACCTGTAAGGTAAACAGAGAGAGAGAGAGAGAGAGAGAGAGATAGAAACAATTATTAGGACACATGCAATGACGCTTTAATAACGACATGTAATATTAGTTTTGT
Source organism: Diploptera punctata (assembly GCA_030220185.1). Lineage (NCBI taxonomy): Eukaryota > Metazoa > Arthropoda > Insecta > Blattodea > Blaberidae > Diploptera > Diploptera punctata. The sequence continues at coordinate 77,864 of JASPKZ010009713.1, read as the reverse complement.
TATCTCATTTAATGTCATTCTCAGCGGTTATGAAATGGTCAATGTCTGCTGTTATGTTAGCAAAGTTAAATAATTCCATGTTCGATAACCTGTGTAAACGATATCTAGCATAAAAGTATATACAAAACTGGAATTACTGAAACTAATTGGAGTTTCGTGTACAAACTGTAGTGACGTTGGTGGTGATTACCACGGCAATTACACGTGCTCAAAATCGGAATTAGAGGGGAGGGTAACTGGCCTCAAACCATTATCAAACAACACGGATAATGCAAAAAATGATTGCATCACACATTGCTAATTTCAATTAGCTTGTTTTGTGAAGAATCACAAAAAGTTTAATCAATAACTTTACTTTTTTTTAATTATACTGTTTTGTAGAATAGGATTCAATCATGCTCTCTCAGAAGTGTACTTGATGTATTAAACAATCACTCCAGTTTCAGTTACTTTTTCAGATTGTATATAGCTGCTTAAATTTTACACAAATTAAGCTACAAGTGTAGTGAGATTTTTGTAATTTAAGAGCATATGAGAAATGTGTAAATGACAGTCCATAGAATTTTAAATTCCGAATTCAGATGTGTTAAACTTTGAATTACATTGTCTGATCTGCGGATGTGATTAACATAAAAACAATCAAAGCAAATGTCATCATAAACTAGCAGGGATTAATAATGAAACAAATTTTGGATAATAGCGTTTAAAAGGCGGTAATTTGTTCAATGACGCTTACCTGTGTTTTAATTTGGGAAATAACAAAACCAATAGAAAACACATTAGGTTCGACTGGCCTAGATAGCAGAGAAACAACAGCATTAAAAAAGAAAGAAAATACATTAAAACATTTAATACACAAGTGATCTTCTTGGTGATAAAATATTAAAATATATATACAGTCAATATGCCCATTTCACCAATTAATGTTTTAAAATGGTCAACAAGTTTCTACAGCCAAGCTATCATTCTCAAGACCAGATATTGACTGAAGACAAATTGATAATAAATAAATAAACAAATTCAGTTAAAAACAAACTACGTCACATGACGCAATCATTCATAAGTAACAATGTTTTAACTGAATTTGTTTATTATTTATTATCAATTTTGTCTTCAGTCAATATCTGGTCTTGAGAATGACAGCTTGGCTGTAGAAACTTGTTGACCATTTTAAGACATTAATTGGTGAAATGGCATATTGACTGTATATATATTTTAACATTAAAACATATTCAAACATATAAACGGAACAGTGCTTAACGTGATTAAATGAACTGCTTGAGTAGTTGGCAAATATAATCTGCGATAAGAATATTCTATATTATGTAAAAAAATAAATGAAAATGTTTAAAGAAGAAAAAATATATAAAAAATCATGAAATATTAAAACATCTTTTACAATGTAGGTTAATAACTAAATGTATGTTCTTGTTATCCATGGCAGTTTAACCTCTCACCTGATAGGTACATTTACTAGTCCTACGCCACCCGGGCCTTTCAGTGACTCAACCTGTCGGGAGATGAATTTTAAACTTTTGGATCATATACATCCTTTTTGACCACGCAAGGACAATGACGACCTCCCGAATGAGTGATCAGTTCAATACAGGGCTCCTTCAAGACAAAACAAAAATGTAAGACAAAAAAAAGCATTCACTCACACATTCTTACTAAACATGGCGAAACTTATAGTGACTATTTAACTCATAGGCTGATAATCGTTCCTCTGCCTGTTCGTAATGAGAGATATCTCCGCAAATTAACTTCTTTGACGAGGATATCTATTCAACAATGTACGATCGATATGGTACAGCAAGAAATGCTAAAAGAAAACAACTTCGAAAATTACCAAAAAAAATGTTAGTTCCGTTGCTCTCTAAAAAAATATATTAAATGTTGTATAATGAATCTGTATTATTGTTAATAGTTATTTCTCATACAATCATCCGTTATTGATTTTTCCATGGCCAAAGAGATTTAACAGTAAAGCTATGCTACCGTGTTTATAACTATCCAGCCGGTTTAGAAACCGCCCGGAAGTAAGATCGGAATACATAACCTCATATTTGGTAAATATTAAACATTATAATTATTTTTAACTTCTGGTGTTGTATTATTCGCCAAATAGTCACTCCAAATCCAATGCTAGGTTGAGTTTTCATTAGAAAAAATCACTCGCGACTTCGTCGCTCTTGATATTTTTTTCAGAAAAACACAACCTCTTGTTAGACTACTGTTGATAATTACGGAGTCCAGATAATGTTTGAGGATCATTTGGATCTTTAAGTTTCCTGACAATTGCCATACAAGTGAGGAAAAGCCCTCAAAAGTTCAGGCCGGGGATTGAATCCGGGCTCACTGCGTAGGAGGCAGCAACGCTAATCCCAAGACCATAGGAGCGGACGAACTTAATTTATTAACTAGATGCAGATTATAATTTTACTTGTTTAAGACTTTAGGGTATACAGTTGTCTGCAATAATATTTTTGTGCAAATTTAAATTCAATTTAGAGATGTAATGAAGATTAATGATGAAATGAATCACCGTAATGGATTCCAACCCAGAATTTACCTTGAAAACTAAAGCCTGGTCTACACGTAACGTTTTGTCGTTAGTCTTGCGTGATCAAATAAGACTGACACAAAAATCGTGCGGCTGCACTACTCAAACTTGTACTCAGTATTTGTGTCAGTCGTTATCCTACCTTACCGACTGCATGAGAAGACTGGCACGCAAACTAAACGCTTTGACGCTTTTATTTTCGCACACTCTTTACGATAACTGTTCGAAATAAGTTGATTTTTTTGTGACAGACTCTTTACTTGCTTTACTTTTAACCAAAGCGGTGTAAGCTTGCTTTATCTTATCTTTATTGGTGTAATCCTTCGATTTCACGTGCCATAGGCAAGGAAAACAGTGGTAAAGTTCTATGATGAATGCGTGAAAAATTCATAAGACCAGTGTCGTAAATCTGATTTTATTTTTCCGTCACTATACACAGTAAAAACACTAGTTAAAACCTCCAGTACCGCCGGAAAAGTCTGGCAAAGGAGCGAAGTTTGACCGATTAAACTGACATGCGTCTACATGCACCAACTTGTCCGCCGTCTTGCTTGTACACAAAGCTTCAGCCCATCAGTCTTTTGCGAGTTTGTCAAACCTCATTCAGTTCATGCAAAACGTTAAATGTTCCGTTTTGTTTGACTATTTAACTCATGTCCCAAATGGGAGTCAATGACCAATCACGTTACAATGATATTTTATTTACAACCAATCACAGTCGTGTTTCACCTCGCTCTTTATCGATTTATCTTTATCAGATCCTGCTTTTGTGATAAAGAAAGCTCCTCCTTTTTAATGTTCTGAACAGGTCAAAGCATTATTTTTCTCCGACAAATACATTGAATATAGCAAATAATGAAAAGATTCCTTGATTTTACCGAGTTGTTTACTAAAAAAATAAATGAATAACCCGTAATGTTGATTGTGATATATAGTTTGACGTGTTTCATTATTTTCTCCACTGGGTGCACTCTTACAATATTGCGATCTTATTTGGCAATAAATAATATGATCAAGGTGCAGTGAATGAACATAACCTCACATTTCTGATTTGTTTTCAAACATCGCCGTTTACATTAAATATATAAATATTTTAAAATAACTATAGTTAAAAAATGATGTGTGAGTAAACAGCTTAATTTTATTCGTTAAATAGTCCTAACAAATGCCACTCTTGATTTCCAAATTCTCTAGATAAATTCACTCCTCACTTCGTGAGTCGTGAATTTATCGATAATTTGGAAATCACTCGTGGCATTACTTATGATAAACTTGGCACGATCATGCTAGACTGACGACAAAACATTACATGTAGACCAGGCTTAAGAAAAGCATAATAAACACAGTCAGGTTGGTCGCAACGAGATTTGAACTCTATCTGAGCCAATTCAATCGGTTTTTCTTCAATTGGCTATAGACGGAGCAAACATATTATATTGTGTCGCACTTCATTTACTTTACTCATTCGGCCATCATCATCCTTATCATTACCATCATCATCCTTCACCGGTGTGGAAAGCAACGGGAAGCTACCACACCTGTAATTCCCTAGTAAAGCTGCAAGCATAGCCTTCCGGGCCATACAGAAGCAAGATCTATTATTTTTAACCCATAAATTGGCAATGTTATCTATAGGATACATCATTTGGTTAAATTTGTTTAATATTTTTAATAAAACAGAAGAAAACGAATGAGAAGGAATTATTTAAATGTACATGGAATTACACAATATATCTAATAATAATAGATATGCATTATTTAATTTACACTGAGGCCCGCCACATTTCAATAACTGACTCGAGAAATAATGGTTTTCCAATTTAAGGGTTAAGCGAGGGTTAAATATGATCACATAACGACATGGAAGGCCTCGCAAGATAAAGGAACAGCTCAATGGTGGAGCCAGCTGTTGGCTGATGAATTTTTAGGGCATAATAATGCTGAGTAGTCTTTCCTTTGGAACGAACGTAAAGCCATGGATTCCCTGTCGTAGATTTAAGACCTAAAAAAACCTTAAGCCTGAACTAAGAGGCCTCTATGCAAAATTTGTCGGTCTTTCCACGCCCAGCTTTCAATTTTGACGTTAATTTTCTTAGCTATTGAAGAGTGACGTTAAATAAAATACTAAGGTCGTAATATAAAATTGTAATATGAAATTTTACATTTAATACCTGGTAAAGTTAAATCTCTATTGTAAAACTCTTAAAATATTGTAGGGCTTCCGGAACCATTTTGTTCCTCAGCACAACAATATACTGCTGATAATGAAAGTAGTCCTGGAAGGCCTGTAGTGTTTAAGAAGTTTTAACAGTTAATACTAGGTATTCAATTTTATAATTTTGTATTGTGACTAATAATACTCGATGTAATTTTATCATTAATGTTATTAGTGCTGATACCAGAGTCATCTTAGAAACAACCCTCTGGCGGCACTATGTCCCTGGGGTCGACTCAGCCTCTAACGGAAATGAGTACCAGACGCTTGTTCTGGGGGTAAAGGCGGCCGTCACGCAGGGCTGACAACCCGGCTGACAAAGTGCCGATTGTCTAGAAAAGTGGGAGCCTTAACCTCCTACTACCCCAAGGGCCTCCGGGCCTGTTGTGGGATCACTTTACTTTTTACACACTTTATATTAGCTTGACCTGTATCTATCTATCTATCTATGTAACGGAATCTTTCAACGCGATATTCACACAACTTAAAATCATTGGATCGACTTGAAACTTTGTATACTTGTAGAGGACCCGTGACAATACAATAATTTCATATTTATTTACTTTTACTTTATATATTGCTTATTAATAAATTCAATATGATATGGGTGATAACGGTGCCCAGAACGTGATCGGAGACTCTTTGGCTTAACGATTCCCGACATTTCGCTCATTCAGGAAACTTGTCCCTAAACTTTTTTAGACATTGCAGTTAGCTCTAGACAACTATGTTAACCCTAAACGAGAGCGGTGAACAATTATCTTACATTTTATATAATTTTTAATCATTTAAATATTTAAACAATGCATGCAATGAACTTTTCTCTGCTACAAACGTTATAATTTATTAGTGTTTGGATGAAGGAAGTCGTGTATCAGTGAGATGCATGATGTTTATGTTAAATTAGATGTAATAAGAACAGTTAAGTCTCGTATTCTGCGATGGGTAGGACATGCGACTCGAATAGAGGATGGAAGAGAGATCTTTTAGGAAAACCAATACGACTTAAGTGGGTAAATAATGAAGTGGGAGAGTGATATTAAGCATGGTTTTAAGAGAGGTCAATTGTACAGGAAACGATTTGAAATTACAAAATCAGAATAGGTATATATGGAGAGCTTACATTCATGCGGTCATGAGGTTCCAGGTTCGATAGTGGCAGTGAATTAGTTTACATACAGAGAAAATTACAAGAAATGTAAAATAAATAAGACAAATTAAGAATAGTATTTATCACAAATGTAGAGCAAGTGTTAATTAACTAAATACTTGAGAGAGTCGTGTTCCCATGTGCATTCTTATAACAAGGGAACGTAATTAAACTCATCTCAGACCTACGACACAAAACATTTTTATTTTTAAACTTGTACAAATAAAATTACGTTCTCGCCTCCCTAACTTGGACGCAGTCATTCTCTGTAATGAAATGAATTGCATTTGTTTTTTATACTATTCCAAATAATGCCATGAACATCCACCAAGTACCACGACGAACATCTTCCAAGTAACTTTTCATATTCGGGAACTGTTCAATTTTTTTCTTTCAGTAAATGTGCACTCAAAGTGATGCAAGCAAATGTTAAATTAAAAATAAATCCTGTAAGATATAATAGATTTTATCAACTTTTGTTGCAAAGGTAGGTTACACTGGTCAACATGACTTTTGTCTCATGAATACCAATAGTTGTATATTATGCAGTTTTTATCGTGTTTTTAAATAAGTATTCGGAATTTCTCCATCACCCACAGTTTTTTATTTCAATTTCAATTAATGGATTTAAATAATTATTCTTTAATAGACTTTTTTTCGTCCATTTTTCCATTGTAATATAAAACCAAATGAGCTATCTCAGGAGATATCAGCTATGGAAAGAGATATCAAGGCAAATAGAATCCTAATATGCTGGTTGATTATTGTTGGACCATCAAGAGGGATGCTCCACAAGGCGAAATATAGCAGAAAATCGTAATTTCTTACCTTCTAGGCGAGTTCGAATGTTCGAATATTGTGTAGTTACGAATGTAGAAAATATTAAAGTGTTTGAAATTATAAATTCCTGTCTCTCGGAAATTTTGCGTGATGGAGAAAAACCGATATCATATTTGAATTCAGGAGAAAAAATACTATCAGAATCGCATATTTTTCTTTCTGAGACAAAAAAAAGTGTTATTATTTGGCAAGCAAAAGTGAATCTTTATTGATATATAAAACGACGTAATCTTACTTACCATCGCATTATGAAGTAGCCTATTTTAGCATTCCTTCTCCAAAACAACATTTATTTTGTACATTTGTGCTAGTTGAATTAAATATAACATCTTATAACCTTTAAAAAAACACCCTCTACTCGTGTCCGACTCAGGGGCGAGACGAGGGATGAGATGCGATGAAGCCCCTTTTATTGGAGGTCTGTGAATAACAATGATGCCGGCAGAAACGCCTGATCCACTTTCGCAGGGGCTGATGAAATGAAATGAAATTAATGAGATGAGTGTGGAGAAATTGTGGAGTAAAATTTTTGGCAATGGAAAACGGGAGAAACTCGAGAAAAAAACCTGTTCACATTCCGTTTCGTCCACCACGAAACTCACATGGAGTGACCGGATCTCCAACTCGAGTTCTCAGCGGTGAGAGGTAAGTGTCTGAACGCCTTGCAACCTTAACTCTGCCAGAATAAATAAATAAATAAATATTATCACTATCATTAACAATATTATTACCAACATAATAATGTAATTAGTAATAATATTGTTTCCACTGTTATTATTATTTTATAATTATATGTTCATCATTATCATTATCGTCATCGTCATCATCATCATCATCGTCATCATCATCATCATCAGCGTCATATTCGTCATCATCAGCATTAATCATTATTATCATTAACATTAATCATTATCATCAACATTAATCATTATCATCATTAACATTATCATTATCATTACCATTATCACTATCATTATCATCATCATCATCATCATCATCATTATTATTATCATTATTATTATTATTATCATTATTATCATTATTATTATTATTATTATTATTATTATTATTATTATTATTATTATTATTATTATTATTATTATTATTATTATTATTATTGAGGCCTGGGTCCTGAAGGAAAAAGAAAAAAGTAAAATTCAGGCAGCGTAAATGAGATTCCTACGGGCTGTGAAACGCTGAACAAGAGAAGAACATATTAGAAATGAGAATATTAGAGAGGAACTAAAAGTACAACCACTTCTTCAACAAATAGAAGAACACAGTAACAATTGGATAGAACATCTGCAAATAATTACAGAATAAGATACCAAAGATGACACTGATGTATAATCCTGTAGGACGAAGACGAAGATCGGTGGGAAGACCAAGAAAGCGCTGGGCTGAACAAATGTGAGATCGGAACAGGAAAATACCTAATCCGTGAAGGATGATGATGGTTATTATTATTAATTATTATTAATTAATTATTATTATTATTATTAATTATTATTATTATTATTATTAACGAGATAGATCTTGAATTACCAACATTAAAAAAATTCACTGATATTACACATGTAGGACCTAATTGTATTTATAGATTTATGTTGTACTAATTTTGGGCAAATAACCAACAACATGGAAAAAAAGTGTCGTATACAATTATTGTAAACAAGTAGCTTTATTCCCTCATGTGTCTTATATATCACTTCCTGCGGTCGAGTTCTAATGTAACACAATCATTATTTTTAAGTGGTTTCAAGTGTATAAAACATCTTCCTGTGCCCAATATTGTTTTAATTCTATACCTCCATTCATCTCTATCCTTCCAGTCACCATCCTGTAGTCCCCAACCTTTCATCAAATTAATGATTCCCACATACATGTCTTCTTAGGTCTCCCTCTTCTTTTCCTCCATTTGGCTTTTTTTATTTGCAATGGTGTAACACACCATGTTTTTTTGCAATTAGTATACAACTTCAACAATTAAATTTCAGTGACATATAGGCTCGTACTAGCCTATGGGTCCAAAATGTATATATTGTCTCTCCGCCTCTACTGTCACTGAGCCAACAATGTGTTATCCCTATTATAATGACAGTGGATAAAGGTACATGACCGAGTCCCACGAGTTAACAAAGACAACGTACATTATGAGTTAGACTGGCAACAGACCGTGTAGCGTCGAAACAGGACATCGCTGTATCGTTAAACAAAGAGTCTTCATTTCTAATACGGTTCCAATTGATTTACGTTCAGTTATCTTTATTTTCCACGGTTAAATCCAACAAATTAGATCGAAACAAAAATAATTAATATATAAAAATGAATGTCTGTTTGTTTGTTTGTTTGTTTGTTTGTATTTTATGCGCTGCCACACCGTTCATCCGATTGTGATGAGGCTTTTTGCAAAATGTTCTGAAGTTTTCCCGGGATGAACATAGACTATAAGAGAGTTGTAATACTCAACTCTCAGCGCCCTTAAAAATCGCCCTTTGTAGTGAAAAACGTGAAAAAGTAGCTTTTTGGACGCTTAAATGGCTTAAGCTGTCTAAACCATAACAGATTCACAAAATGAATGTACACAGAATTGAATATCTAAAACAAACTAAAAAAATCCCCGACAGCATATATTTATATTTTACGGATAACTCACAATAACCATTTAGTCTTTCATTCATGCCAAGAAAATCGGTATAAGTTGATTCCTGGGCATGGCGGGTATTCTTTTACGGATAACTCACAATAACGAATTTTGTCTTTGAGCTCGTTTATGCCAAGAAGATCGGGATAGGCTAAGTAGATTCCCGGGCAATGCCGCGTATTCACCACGGGGTATCGTAAGTAATTACGATATAAATTTATAAATATTTCCCCCTTCACTTATTCAACTCAACATAAAAACATTAATTTTCGTCTTTCAGCTCATTAATGTCAAGAAGATCGGGATAAATAAATTCCCGGGGCAACTCCGGGTAATAAACACGAGGTATTTAAAAATAATTACGATACAAATTTGTAATTACGTTTCCTTTTTACTTATTAAACTAAACATAAAAACACATTAACATTCGTCTTTCAGCTTATTTATGCCAAGAAGATCGGGATAAGTAAATTCCCGGCAATGCCGGGTAATGAGCACGGGGTATATAAAAGTAATTACGATATAGGCTACATTATTTCTTTTCACTTATTCAACTAAACATAAAAACATAATAATTTTCGTCTTTCAGTTCACGTATGCCAAGATGATCGGGGTAAATAAATTCCCGGCAATGCCGGGTAATGAGCACGGGGTATATAAAAGTAATTACGATATAGGCTACATTATTTCTTTTCACTTATTCAACTAAACATAAAAACATAATAATTTTCGTCTTTCAGTTCACGTATGCCAAGATGATCGGGGTAAATAAATTCCCAGGCAAAGCCGGGTAATCATCACGGGGTATCTAAATATAATTACGATATAAATTTATAATTATTTTTCTTTTACTTATTCAACTAAACATAAAAACATATTAATTTTCATTTATTTAGGCGTAGCAGCGCACGCCGGGTCTTAGCTAGTAACTAATAAATCACTGAAGTAAACAAAATTCGTTGTGGTCTCGAGGTAGCATGCTGCCTTGTCACACAGCGGGCCCGGGTTCGATCACCGGTCGGGACAAGTTTCCTGGATGAGGTTTTTTTCGGGGTTTTTCCTCACCTGTAATATAAATGTCAGGAATCTTTAAGGCCCAAAACGGTCCCCGAACACCATCTGGTTAACATTATCATCAGTATCATATTCGCCTAATGAGCTTAAGTTTAATTTAAGGCGCATCATTATCATCATCAATTCTCATATCATCGGGGCAACATAACCCCGCCCTCCCGGCGCCCCAACCTCAGAAGTGGGTTACAAATACGTCATGCCAGGAGAGAAACACCTAAAATGTCGAAATGACAAATGGGGCAATTGGAAAAAAAGAAAAACGATGCGAGGTTGGGAAGTATTTTTACAGAACTGAGGAAAATGTTTAAAACCTCGCTATCGCTCGGTTTTTAATTTCCGAGATTCTGTAAAACACTTCACAAACGTGCGTTGTACATTATTTTTTGCGCGATAGTGTCTTCAAAATAATAAAATAATAACATTTGTTGGAAACATTTGCTTTTATTATATACAATTGACTAATATTAACAGTGTGGGCAACATTCATTAATTGAAACTACAGGAGGCCGTGAGACCAATTAATGATAATATGGTGGCAAGTACGTATTTATTGTTTTATATTGCTTCAAATAAAGTTCAATTCATTTAAAAATGCAGTTATTTGTTTCGAATAATGTATATTAACACTACATTTTAGATATATATTTTTTGTATATGCATCGTAGCGTAGTGGTTAAGGCACTGAGCTACAAGCCGGAGGGTCGAGGTTTCAAGTCCCGTTGGGGTCAGGATTTTTAAACTGACCCAAACCCTCTGGCGGCATTATGGCTCTGGGGGTCGACTCAGCCTCTAACAGAAATGAGTACCAGACGCTTGTTCTGGGGTAAAGGCGGCCGTCACGCAGGGCTGACAACCCGGCTGACGTAAAGTGCCGATTGTCTAGAAAAAGTGGGAGCCTTAACCTCCTACTACCCCAAGGGCCTCCGGGCCTGTTGTGGGATCACTTTACTTTTACTTTACTTATGCATTGTATGCAGTATACATAGAGGGCAGTGGTTTTATTTCCCATACGTGGGTTTGTAATATTACAGTATACTTATTTTATTACAGTATAGTTATTTAGGGGTGGCAATCCCGAAATATAGGAAGTTGAACTTTCAATCATGGTTACAACTGCTGTAAATGCAACAAAACGCACTATCGCGCAAAAATAGATTTATTTCTCGTTTTCCTCAATCGTAGTTAAACTTCTCACCTTTTATGCATGTCAGTTTACGTTCTCCGTGTCACACGAATCTTACAATAGCGGAATCTGAAGGAGAAGGATTTTAAACTTCGGATCAACAGATTTTTTTTTCACTACTCAAGGACATGAAGGGTCTACCCAAATGACTGAACAGCTCAATCCAGGACCTTCTCCGAGACTATGAAATCATTTAAGGCGAAACACACTATTTACTGAGACATTCATATGAAACGTAGGGAATATGAAAACAAGGATTACGATGGGCAGATGGTGTTCAGGGACCATTCGGCCTTAAAATTCCTGACATTTATCATGCAGGTGAGGAAAACCCCGATAAAAATCGTCCAGAAAACTTATCCCGATCGCAGATCGAACATGAGCCCTCTTGTGTAACTGGCAGAGATGCTATTCCGAGACCACAGTGGTGGTCTAATTAAACTTTACACGGCCGGTAATCATAATATTAACAGATTCCGGGCTATGTGACTGTGGTCCATGACTGGTGTTTCTTCCAGATGTTTCTCCCTCAACTGCAGAGGGATCTTCAGTGATGAGTACTTTTAGGTAGTGTTTCCTTGTTGGAAGCTCGTCTTCGAATGACCAGTAGACTGCTGGAAACACCATAGAGAAACCTTCGAATAGAGGGAAAACAGCATACAGTAACTTCTAAAAAAATTCGGTCGTTTACGATGAACTACAATGAGCACACTACAATGGTAGCGCTGTTTCGTAGTAACAGAATATGTAACTAATAAAAACAAATGCAAGGCACACGGCGTGTTCACTTGGGATTATGGGAAATTAGCCATTTTGTAAATTTAAATTTTTAACTACTATCCTTTCGTTCTATGTAGACGATACTGTAAAAATTATATACTATCGAAAGTTAAAATCATTACTTAGAGTTTATTTTACTCTAATTTGTAAGTAAATTCAAGCTTGTTTGCGTTTTTAATGTGAATCTATTTTCAAAGATAAACCTACTAAAAGTGATAAAATTCTAAGATTTGTTAGGTTATGAAGAGTGATGTTAGTGTACAGTCATTTCTAATAAACATAATGTGACTTTGTAATGGATTTCAGATGTACGACATGGCTAAGGTTCTTTAATAAGTATTGTATAAAATATGTATGTGAGAATAAGGGGGGTATGTCAATTGTAAATATTTATTAAAAGAGCTCATAATGCACGTTATTAAATTTTAATAAACGAAAATAAATTAGCATGTTTTATTTACTTCCATTCTTCTCTTCTGTTAAAATTAAAGAAAATCTTTAGGTCTGTGAAGCTGGGACAAATAATTCCATAATTTAAGATTAATTAATATGTTATTTATTCCTATAAAAGTTAAATTCCATGATTATTCACCAGATGGCGTTATATAATTATAATTCATAATTTTACTACCAGACGGTGCAGAATTTCATATTAGTACCAGAAAAAATCGAAAAAATATAGATGTCGTTAGTTGTTCTATACTAGCGCGCCGCTTATGGCATGTACGCGAAACGTGTCCACTTTCTTCTCTGGTACTCTGTGGGAAACACTACTTAGAAGTACTTCTGCCACTGAAGATGAACTCCATAATCGAGGGACAAACGTCTGGAAGAAACAACAGTCATGGATCTCGGTCATTCTCTTAATAATACAACGAAAGCTCCTTATTCACGGTTCCGTTATTCGCGTTTTCATTATTCACGGGTTAAAAAATTGCGACACAGTTCCTGTATTCGCGGCTAAAAATTTCTTTAAACGCTGATCCAGTCGGTATATTAGAAGGATTAGTGTCCTTTATAACGCATTGGCAACTTTTTTTCATAAAGAGTGATTCAAACAACATGGACAAATAAATATCAAAGTAAAACAAATCTTATTTTCATTAAGCCTAAAGTCCGTTGTTAAAAGCCGCAGCCGTATTTCACGTGCCGCTATGCCCTTGAATAATGCCACACTCGCCAAGATCGGTGTTTTATCATTCAACTCGTCATTCGCTGCAATAATTTTGATCGAATAGCACGTCTCTTCTGATTTGTTCCCAATTTATAATGTTTGAGTAAAAGGAAAGAAAAATTAGTTCCGAAAAAGAGGCTCCTACGAGCATTCAAAAGGTAATTTTTAACTTGAAAAACCTGAAATTACATATGACAAATAAGATTTGTGATTTCTTCATGAAAATTGACCCGTCTATGGAAAGAAGTCTTATTTTTAAAAGGCAAATTGCCAATGCAACAGCTGAATATTAATTTGAATTAAAGACGTTTTAAAAGCGGCGAAACAAAAAAAAAATACTAAGTTCTTCAAACCCTTGCCTAAGCCTCAAAATAATAATTAATATAAATTATTTAAAATCGCTCATTAAAATGCTTTTATTTTCACTATTTAACTCATGCCCCAAATGGGAGTCAATGACCAATCACATATCAATGATTTTATTTTACAACCAATCACAGTCGTTTTTCACCTCGTTTTTATCAGTTTAATTTTATCACTGTAAAATCAAGTTCTCCCTTTTTAACATTCTGAATAGGTCATAGCATTATTCTGCAGTGACTGTATGTGGCTACCGGGTAACCTTATATATAGTGCACGAATGTAATGTAAAAACATTTGTAGCAATTGATTATACCACCAAAAAAAAACCACCGCTGTTTGCACTTTCTTAAATGTATTTTTCCCCAGGTAATAACGTTCCAGAAAAATATAATTCACATATTTACATCATAGAACATCAGAAATTAATTAATAACAGTTTTATGTGTTTCATTTTTTCTCTACTAGTGTGCATTCTTAAATATTGCGATCCTTTGGCAATAAATAATATGATCTGGTTGCAGTAATAAACAAGTGAAACATAACGTTTGTCATTTGTTTTCAAATATCGCCTTTTACATGAAATATATACATATTTTAAAATAAAAGTAAAGTTATCCCACAACAGGCCCGGAGGCTCTTGGAGTAGTAGGAGGTTAAGGCTCCCACTTTTTCTGGACAATCGGTACTTTATGTCAGCCGGGTTGTCAGCCCTGCGTGACGGCCGCCTTTACCCCCAGAACAAGCGTCTGGTACTCATTTCCGTTAGAGTCGACCCCAGGGCCATAGTGCCGCCAGAGGGTTTGGAAAATAGCTATATTTAATTAATGATTTGTGAGTAAACAGCTTTATTTTATTCTTTAATAGTCCTAACATACGCCACTATTTATTTCCAAATTCTCTAGATAAATTGGAAATCACTCGTGGCTTTACTTATGATAATTTTTATTATATTTTGGAACCTTGGGTCGTATCCCCTATATATCCATACAAAATATCATTCCATATTCACGATTTCTGTATTCGCGGCATATTTACGCAACATATTCCCGCGAATAAGTAGCTCTTACTATATTTACAGTATGAAATTAATGAAATGATAGTTCTAACTTAACACAGGTACAAATGGAATTCATAAATTATGGCTAACTTACACGAACAAATTTCGTTTTTATTTTTATTTACTACAACCATAACATCCAAATAGTTTGCCAGTCTACCTGTCATATTTGTGGTACAAATTACAAAAACTAACAGCCTTGACAAACTTAAAACTAATATGCTTGACAAGTGTGCTAGCAATATCCATACCAACCCAACATTTATCATAACTCTTTATTTTATTTACGTGAGAATAATTTATTTGTTCGAGGTTTTTCCTCCATTTTAAGACGAATGTCTGGAAACTTTAAGGCCCAAATGGTCCCCAAACATCATCTTGTCATTATAATCACCATTATCATATTTGCCATGTTTGTATTAAAGTGTGTGTGAATTGTTTGTTTTGTCTTAATGTTGTGTTGTCTCGGAAGAGGCCCTGATATTGAGCTGATCACTCATTCGGAGAGATCCTACATGTCCGTGTGGTCAAAAAAGTGTGTGATTCACAGTTAAAATCCCTCTCTCCACATGATGTGACATTGTAAGGCCCGGGTGGAGTGTGACACGTAAAAGTATCTATGAAGGTAATGGGTTAAACTGCGGCAATGGAATGGAATGGAGAATATTTTAAATATAATTATTGGATGAGGCTATGAAGTCAAATGAATACCATGGATCACAAATCCTATTATTTTGGAACTTAAAATGTTACAGTTGTATTAGTCATGGAATTTAAACTTCAACATTTGGCTCCAATAATCCGTAGAAACGATGGCTGGGAACTACGTGCATTTACTCCATGCATCAAACTGCTTACACAGAGAGTAAATGAATTAACGACACAATCTAAACGCTTGCAATTGTTTATCCTAACACAAGCAATACGTTTTATGAGGTAACAACAGTGGTGTTCTGCAAAATAAAATTTGCCGTAGGCCTATAATAGAGAGTCGAATATACGTAAAGTTGATATTGATACATCCTTATCAAAGTAAAGTAGAAATGTAAGTTTTATACTATATTAACTTAAAATCTTATGAAGGACTATGGGAAATCTTATTGTTAATAATAACTGATTAGCAGTATTGTGTCTCAAATATCCTTAGGACTGAAAACAAATTACTTGTAAGTAATTTATTTCACAGACTATCGACTTCCTGTCCCAATAATTTGACCACTGAGTAAGCAGTTAAATTGTGCAGTAACCATCATTCTTACCCTTAGTATCTTCGTAGTACTACACTACCTTGCATTTTTTTTTTTCGTTTCGTAGTTTGTTTGTCTTTCTATACCTCGCACACTTTTTTCTTCCTATTGCATATATGTATATAGGCCTAAATACACATAAATACACGCACTCACACAAATCAATGTCTGGTAGAATGCAGATAATTATCATAAGTAATGCCAAGAGTGATTTCCAAATTATCGACTCACGAAATGAGGAGTGAATTTATTTTGAGAATTTGGATATCAAGAGTGGCATTTGTTAGAATTATTTAACGAATAAAATTGAGATGTTTACTCACAAATCATTATTTAAATATAGTTATTTTAATATATTTATATATTTAATGTAAACGGCGATGTTTGAAAACAAATGAGAAATGTTATGTTTAATTTGTTCTTCACTGCAACCAGATTAAATTGATTGTCAAATAGAATCGCAATATTCTAAGAATGCACCCTAGTGGAGAAAAAAATTAAACACATCATTACTGGTTATTAATTAATTGCTGATGTCCTATGATGTAAAAATGTCAATTATATTTTTCTGCAACGTTAATTCCTGGGTAATATTACATTTAAGAAAGTGCAAACAATGGTTTCTTTTTTTTTTTGCTATAATCAATTGCTACGTAGGTTTTTATTATATCTCCCAAGCAGAATCTGGTTACATTTGTGCATTATATATATATATATATATATATATACAATCTGAGAGCCACTTGATAAAATGAAAGCGATAAAATGAAAATGATAAATCGAGGTGAAAAACGACTGTGATTGGATGTAAATCAAAATTCATTGCAATGTGATTGGTCATTGACTACCATTTGAGGCATGAGTTACATAGTATTTTAAACATTCACGTGTTTAAGTCCGAAATAGAATCCCTTTCCCCTCGCCTGTAGTAGAAAACACTAATCACTAGACAGAGAACTCAGTCACAGTTCACTAACTGTCTACATGAACTAGTGAACCACTTGTCATATTGATTAACTTGATTTTAAGACTATGAAGTCGAGGAAAAAAGTCATTGGAATTAGCTTTTTCAATTTAAATAAATTCACTTGTCTACCAATTACTCATCAGTTCACATCAATGAACAAAAAGAATGGAATAGTTCCCTGAGCATCTATTTTAGAAATTACCCGGCTTTCGACTTTATACGTGTATTCGTTTACAGTACAAAATTAAGAAAATCTTAATTAATTTACGAAATTCAACCAAATGCAAAAGCCTGTAAATTTGAAGAAAAATAAGAATAATTACTATTTACTCTGTGTAAAAATGAAATTAATAACGCCTAGAAACGTTTTTTGTAACACTATGATGAAGAAAAAATGGAAACTAGGATAACAGAGGTAAACCTTACATATTATAATGTTTATATGTAGGTCCACATTTACATATTTCCTCATGTCAGAATAAAACTTTTTTTTTTTCAAAGAGCAATACTGGAAAATTTCGTTTTACTGAAGTTCAATGGTCAGCTGGACTAGTGGTTAGGCTCCTTGTCTCTGGTCGCGAGGCTCGCGGGTTCAAACCCGGCTGGGGTCGATGGATTTTTTTTAGGATGGAAAAATCCTAAGAGGAAGTCCTCTGGGAGAGTCTTTAAGCCATGGGTCCGGAGTCTGAATATTTTCAGGCTCATAAAAGAACCGCAAGTCTGAATAAAAATGCCTCTGAGCAAAATTCATCCTAGTAATACCTTAGTTGCCTACTAGATGTCTCATTGAGTCGGGATGTTAACAGCACCACATTCATGACATCTTTAGCAAAATAACCGTAACTATTAACATTAAGAGGTTTATTAAGTTATGTAGGTAGGAAATAACACTATGAGGTTTATTTTAATTTTTTTTAGTTGTTTCTTAACCCACCTCATATTTCTCAACTCCCTTGCATATCTAGATTTCGTCACTGTACTTGTGACATTCTCAATGCTGTTGTGAACGTGAACAGCATTGAGAATGTCACAAATACAGTAACGAAATCTAGATATGCAAGTGAGTTAAGAAGTATGAGATGAGTCAAGATACAACTAAACTAAATTAAGAGGTTGTTTAATAATTAAGACAATCAAACCCTAACTAACTTAACTTGGTCTAGTAACTCGTAACTAAGGAGAGACTAAGGCCCAACATTGGACTGTTATGCCATTTTAGATGTAGAAGTTCTAAGTATTGTCCACACTGAATTGCTTAATACTAAACTTTTCAATAATATTGTTTGTTAAATGGTTTATTAAAACATTTATTGCATGTTTTCCATGACGCGATAGGCCTAGAAGGCGCTTAGCCTACCAGCCGGCTGCTGGTCTCACATCCACATGTGTTAATCACAGAGGTAGATGATCATCTAGCCAGTGTAGGGATGACATGTTGTCAGCATGTCGGTCCCCCAGCAGTTATAGCTGGTTTCCTCAACCTGGAACTGGCGTATTGTAGCTACCCAAATGCCTCATGATGCTGGGTGGGCACCGCTCCCATACTGGCCGAAATACCATGAGAAAATTTCTTCCCCCATGGAGACTCAAACCAAGGCTTCCTGCCTTAACCACTATGCCTCGGCGCGGGACTTTATTATGTATTATACCCTTTAAATATATAAATGGACAAATAAGTTACTTGTTTTACTTATTTCAGATTGTTTGAAGTGGTCAAAATAATTGACTCTAAATGAGGAGTGTCCATGCTCTATTATATGTAGCATTTGAACTTGTTATAAATGATCGGGTCTTAAAGCCATAGGCTTTAATATTATAGTTTCCTTGTTCCTAAATATTTTCCATTTGTGACTTACCTCTTTTAGAAATAAAAAATCACATTCTAACTTATTTAGACAAAGAGTGGAGAGTTCTTTGAAGTTGAAACAAGTTTAAAAAGCGAACTCAGATTCGTTTTAACAAAAGTAATAAAAAAAAAAGGCTTTCACTCTATGAGGAGTGCATAACAACGAAAGCTGACCTCATAGCTTGCATGGCTAGCGATCAATTGTCGCAATGGCAATGGAAATTTTCAAGCAATTGAACTTCAACAAACAGCAATTCAGTTTCACGTGCAATTGACTCCACATCACCTCCATGGCTATTAGAGTAGAGAGAGTATAACTGGAATAGTTTGAGGTCCTCTTGAGAGAAACCCCTACTAACGGTGCCAAGAACACTTCATCAGGATGACCTCAGTCAATAGCTTTTCAATGTCCCAACATAAAAAAGTTGTTGAGCAAATTGGTGCGCAAGTACAAGTGCATCCCTTTGTGATTTGCAATACACTGGATATGAACATTACAACTCGAGTCTAATCTAAATCGTTACGAACGTTAATACAACTAACTCACTGGCTCTATCGAACCCGTAGGTTCATGCCGCACGGACACATCCCTATCCTACGCTAATGGTTTTCAATCATTCCCTATAATGTAATCTATTCCCCTCAAATCATAGTTAATGTTTTTGAAGAGAAAAATTATACGCTCAGACCGGGACCTGAACCCGGGACCCTTGGTTCTCTAGACCAAGTGCTCTACCAACTGAGCTACCTGAGCAAATACCGATCTAAACGCAAATCCTTCTCTATATACATTGTAATTGGACGGGAATTACAATGTATATAGAGAAGGATTTGCGTTTAGATCGGTACTTGCTCAGGTAGCTCAGTTGGTAGAGCACTTGGTCTAGAGAACCAAGGGTCCCGGGTTCAGGTCCCGGTCTGAGCGTATAATTTTTCTCTTCAAATGTGATTTATCCATCATTGAGATGTACGAAATCAATAATAATAACATGGAAAAAGCCGTATTGGCTGTAATGTATAATTCCCAAATATGTCTTCTTAATAAAGGAGCCGCCATTTGCAAGATAGAAGCATGGCTTCATAGCATTTGGTGGACGGGAATTACAATGTATATAGAGAAGGATTTGCGTTTAGATCGGTACTTGCTCAGGTAGCTCAGTTGGTAGAGCACTTGGTCTAGAGAACCAAGGGTCCCGGGTTCAGGTCCCGGTCTGAGCGTATAATTTTTCTCTTCAAATATGATTATCCATCATTGAGATGTACGAAATCAATAATAATAAAATAGTTAATGTTGTTCTTCCACCTCATTCTTTAAGTTTTCCTTCTAATTTTCCTACAAGAAGCTTCCATGCATGTCTTTCATTCCCCATTCGTGCCATATGTCCTGCCCATCGCAGTCTATGAGACTTAACTTTTCTTATTGTAACTGGCTTCCTATAAAGACTATAAAGTTCACTGTTATGGGGTTTTCTCCATTCACCTGTCTGTTCATCTCTCTTTGGTCCAAAGATTCTCCTAAGAACTTTATTCTCAAATTAAATTAAATTCCAGTTGTGAATAAACACTATTTACAAAATAAATGAAGCAATTACAACATTTTTTTCTTGTTAATACGAAAAAGAGGACTGGAATAATCTTTTTCGTTAAACTTCAAATATGATTCAAGTTTGCAACGTTCAAACCAAAACATTGGGCAATTAAATAGAACATGTTTGACTGTTTTACTATCTTCTCCACATTTACAAGTTGCATTTTATGATATTTTAAATGTATATAAATATGCCTGAAATGTTCCATGTCCAGTTAAAAATTTAGTCAATGTGAAACTGGGAACAATGTTCGGGCATTTAATTCTGTCGTTGGGAAAAATGATTCTGGAGTTTCCATACCCTTGTCAGTATTTTCAATAATGTATCCCACCCAGCAATAAATATAGGCCTACATTTTTTCACGATAGTGCGTTTTTGCCGTACTTACCAGTAATCCCGACCATTATTGCAAGTTCAACTTCCTACATTTCGGGGTTGCCAACCTAAGTAACTATACTGTAATATTACATTTACACCCACGTGCGGGAAGTAAAACCACTGCCCTCTATGTATACTACGTACAATGCATATACAGAATATCCAAAAGGTAGTGTTAATGTACATTATCATCTTCTTCTTTTTCACGGTTTAGGTTTATTTACTAGCCTGTTTCGGCTCCAAATTGCTGCTCTTCCCATCTTTTCTTTGGTCTTCCCAAACTTCTTCTTCCTCGTGGTGAATAGCTGTATGCTGCTTTTGGTATTCTATTCTCAGTCATCCTTGCCAAGTGTTCTTTCAAGTTTGTTCTGTATTTTCCTATTGTGTTTAATTCCTCTACTTTTAGTTATTGTCTTATTTCTGTGTTATGTTTTTTGTCTGTTCTTTGATATCCTGCTATTGGTCTGAGGAATCTCATTTCAGCAGCTTGTATTCTGGCTGATTGTTGTGTTGTCACTGACCATGTTTCGGATCCATAAGTAATAATAGGCACTGCCATTGTCTTGTATAATTTCATTAAAGAATCTTTCCTGGCTTTATTTTTCAAAGTTCTTTTTTAGTGTTCCTGTTATATAATTAAACTTATTTAGTTTGTTATTTATATCTGTTTCCGCTGTGTATGATATTTCGCAACCTAGGATGTTATATCTTACCACTTGTTCTATTGGTTTATTTTCTAATATTATCTTTGTTTATACGAAACAAATCACTGCATTTTAAATGAACTGAACTTTATTTGAAACAATATAAAACAATAAATACGATACTTGCGACCACGTTATCAATAATTGTTCTCAAGGCCTCCTGTCGTTTCAACTAATAAACATTGTCCATACTGTTAACCTTAGTCAATTGTCTATAATGAACGCAAATATTCCCAAAAAAGTTATTATTTTACGATTATTTATTATTTTGAAAATACCATCGCGCAAAAAATAATATACAACACACGTTTGTGAAGTGTTTGGGATGTAATCACCATGGCATCAGCGTATGCCAAGATTTGGACGTTTTCTGTTTCTATCTCTGTTGGTATTTTTGCTGTTGCTATTATGAAGAGGAGGGGACTCAACGGGTCACCTGGAGTACGTCGTTTGTCTGATCTATCTGCTCTGTTTTTGAAACTCCATCGTCTATCTGCACTTGGTTTCTGGAGAGGATGTTCTCAATCTAGTTATTTGGTTTCTCCCTGCTGCTTCTTCTATTCTTCTTATTATCTGCTGCCTATTTAAGAGGTCGAAAGCCTTCTTGTAGTCTATGAAGATGACATGTAGTTTTCCTCTCGGTTGTTCTAAGGCTATTTCGATGCTCTCTTGTAGACATTTAATTGCTTGTGTCGTCGATTTCCCTTTTATGAACCCAAACTGTTGTTCCGGTATGACCTGGGCTGTCATCGCTCTTAATCTCTCTGTGAGTATGCTGGTCATTGTTGTTAGTGTTGTGCACTCTAGGGTTATTCCCCTGTATGAGTTTGGGTCCTTCGTGTCTCCTTTGGTTTTGTACAGCACCTTCAGCGTTGCTATTCTCCACTTGTCCGGAATGCTGCCTTGCCTTAGGCATTCGTTGAAAAGCTCTGTCCAGGTGTCTGCGAGAGCTTGCTCTATTTCTTTGAGGTGTTCGAAGGCAATTTCGTCAGGTCCGCAAGCTTTTCTGTTTTCGAACTTGCAATGTGTCGTCTTACTTCCTCTCTGGTGAAGAGGCAGGATTTCTCCACTTCTTTCCTTCGTGTGGTTTCTGGGCGTGTTTCTTTGGCCTGCAGTACTTCTTTTAAAGTGTTTCTCCCACGTACGTATTGGTATATCTCTTGGAAAGGGTGGCTGTTTTGGTGAGGTCACTTTATACCATATTTCCTCTGCTTTTTCTATTATTTTTTTCTCTTCTTCCGCCTGGTACGTTTCTTTATACCTTTCCACTGTTTGTTTATAGGCTCTCCTGGTATTTTGGTACTCTTGTAGGTCTTCGTGTGTTTTCGATAGTTTTGGCTTGTGGAGTGCTATGATCGCGGCTCTCCTCGCTACGTAGCATTCTTGTTTGAACCATGGCTTTGCTTTTCTTCTTTTCCATTCTTTCTTTACTGTCGCTTGTTTTATTTGTCCTTCTATTGCATCGACTGCCTGATTTATTTTTCCTTCTTTTATTTCTTCTGATGTTTTTTGTATCGTTTCTGTGTTTAGTTTCTCTCTGTCAATCTTTCTCGATAGTTTATTTGTTGGTTTTCTGGAGTTTTTTTCTTTGCTGTGTGTCTTTTATAATATGTCGGTACTTACTGGTATATGTTTCCTTACTGGTATGTCTCTTCTTATCTTTTGGTGGGTCTTGTGGCTGTTTGTGAAGACAAGGTCGATTGTGCTGGCTCCATTTGGTCCGATGTAAGTGTATTCTTTCTCTTTATTTACTAGAGTTAGCCCTTCTTTTTCTATATGACCGACTACAGTTTTCGCTTTATATGTGGGTGTGTCAATTCTGCAGTTAAGATCGCCCATTATTATCATATTGTCTGTCCTGTTCGTCTTGCTTAGTGCCTGGCTTATCTCCTCCTGGATTTCTTCTGCCTTGTGTTCTGGCTGGAAGTAGACATTTAGTACTGTCCATGTGTTTGTCTTTACTAGTAGCGTGTTTTCTGATTTTTGAAGTACCTCGAACGGCGCTAATTTTGGTTTTATTAGCATTGTTATCCCTCCTTTAGGTCTTCCTCTTCCCCTTGGCTGGCATATGAGTTAATTGCGTAGAAGTTTTCCGTGCTCCATTGGGTTGTTGGAAATGTTTCTGTGAGTGTTATTATATCATATTCGTCGAAAAAGTCTTCTGGTAACATGTTGAGTACATTTCGTAGTCCTTCTATATTCCACAGTAGTGTTTTTAATTTTTTTTTTTTCCTTATCCTGGTTTTTACAGTGTGTTCTCCGTGTTTCGTTTCGAGGGGAGAAAAAGTTTGTTTCCCGTGTTTCATTTCGAGAAACGAAAGAGCCATACAACTATTCCTTCGGGCCAGAAAGTCGGGTCTTCGGCGCTTTTGCAGTGTTTTAGGGCTATTCCAACCTTGAAGGCCTTGTTTCTTCCCATGGCGGGTAATTCCTCCACTTCTATTTCGCCGTCGATGTCGTTTCCCTGTAGGTAGTCGTATATCATCTCTGGAGTCGTGGAGTTGTGCAGCTTTCCTATATAAAGCCATGCCCTTTTTTCGGCACACCTGGTACAAACATCAACAATTCTTTCCACATATACAAATCTATAATTCTCGTTTCATCCGCTGTCAGGTAGATGAAACTGCCATCGCCAACGGCCGGCTTCGTTTAGAAGTATCTATATTTGAGAATTTTACACTAGACTGGAGAACTAGAGGTCCACGGTTCGATTCCTGGTTCACACATTAATTTTTATTTTCACAATATCATAATATTATAATATGATCCATTATTGAAACTGTGTTCAAATAACAGTATTGGAAAATGTTTAAAAAAATACGTTTACTTTCATACTGCAAACACTATGTATCTGTCTCAAGTAAATTTATAAATTGGATGTTGCATTGTCTACATTATTAAGCCACCTCCATTTATCCTGAATTATACCTAACTCTATACTACGAACCAACTCTTTCCAGGAAACTATCCCTTTAACAACTTAACCGCTACAAGAAAATTTCCCGATTTATAAATTTCCAATATACAGAATGTCTCTAAAGTTACTATTAATGTTAATGAAGATGGCAATGGTTGAAAAATATCAATGTTATTGTGAAGTTTCACACATATTCTACTGCCTTTCCAATGACCGCCATCTAAGTGAAAACACACACTCCATCTTTGAGCTACGAACCGAAATGTAGACCTTACATTTAAACCGTAAAAAGCCTGCTGATTCTGTTATACGATTCCGTAAATCAATCAAAAGTGAGAAGGGAGTTTTTCGAAGAGTAAAACGTAGATTTTCCACATTGAGACGTCGAATTGATGAGTTCGGACTATCACAAGCAATTTGAATCTACTGCAATGTGTGCCTTTTTTTGGGGCTGGTTTATGGAACTTGGGGGTAAATTCAGCTCTGACTTCTTCATATGACAATCCACATACCCGTGGACTAACAATGGCAACTCGTTTTTCCGTTCTAAACATGATGCACTAAGCTAACAGCGTATACAAAAAATAGTGTTTTTACATAAATGGATAGTTCATATAAATGAATAGTAACTTCAGAGACACCCCGTATAAGAAAGTTGCTTAAAATTTACCTGAAACCCCCTCTCCTACGCTATCCAAAATAGCTATCATTGCACACCGGTCTGATAGTGATCCTTTCCCAAAATCAATCAATAAACGTGTAATTAAGTAGTGTTTTTTATATATGTTCCCCATTATCTTAATCATAGTTCTTGTGACTTCCTGCTAATTTTTTAAAATAAAAAATCTGTTTGTCGGACATTCTTGACCAACATAAAAACCCGTTATTGTTATTAAAATTATTACGATTCGCTATGACGTAACACTATAAGCAAATCTCAAGCATACGAAGGTATTTTTCTTCTTCTCGATTATTAGAAATCAACTGGGAGATGGTAAACTGTATAAATAATGTTAAATGTATTTAACACAACGCAGAAATAAGATAACAACTAGAAGTAGGGAATTAAACACAGCAATAGTGAAATACAAACAAACTGGAAAGAACACTTGGCAAGATGACTGAGAATAGAATACCAAAAGCAGCATTCAACTATTCACCATGAGGAAGAAGCTTGGGAAGACCAAAGAAAATTGCCAATTTGGAGCCGGAATAGGCTAGTAAATAAGCCTAAACCGTGACGAAGAACAAGAAGAATTTCATATTATCATAGAGAGTTATATTAAACTACAAATTTAAATAGTAGCGCGGTGAACTAGTGGTCATGCTTGCCTCTGATCCAGATTTATTGGTTCTTACCTTAATTCGATATAAATACACGATAATCCTACACTGTTAGTATTATCGGCAAAATATTAAACATATGAGAGATGACAAATCGTTTAAGATATTTTATAAAAACACGTTTTATTCGATTTGTGGCCCTTATCATAAAATTGATTAATCACGCCTGTAAAAATGAATGGCATGATCATTTAAACGTTAAAGCTTCTAAAAATAAGTAATACCAACAACTATTAATGAATCTATGTTGTCGAGTTTCAACTCGTTATTTAGTTTCAAATCAAGTTGAGAACAAATTGACGCAAATAAATTAAATGTACTAAATACAATCTTTCTCATTTTCGCATATTTTATGCAGTTTTTATAGTTTTATGCATTGTAAGTTGCATAACTTTTAGAAATTATTCTTAATGACGTAAACATTTCTTCCAAAATGGGTTAGATATTCTCAAACTTTCTAACTCGAATTTTTTACTTTTCAAGATGAATTGCTAATTTTATTAATATTCAAGACAAATAATATGAAACCAATATTTATTAATTTTGTTTAAATAATGGGAAACATAAAAGGGGATATCAGGAGTTTAAACTGCCTGATTTACTGTATGACAGAACTAAAAGTATTTCCATATACCGGTAGCACTTGGCAAATTTATTTAGTGTTTATCGTAGCTTGTAGATTCGTTAATTTATTGTTTCTGAATTGAAACGCTATTAGTCTGGTCTATTACATAAAAAATGTAATAACATATTGGCACGCTAGCCTTCCTACCACATCAAGATGGGTAGTAGCCCTCAGGGCGATGTATCCACTATCTAACCAGCCTATCCATTTTGAAAGCTTCGTTTACAGAGCTACATCTTCCATATCAGGCTACCATCAGGCTATGTTTTATATTGTGTGTGTCAAGCGATGACATTTTTATCGCTCCGAGTCAGGAGACTTTTGAAGCGTGACGGATTTCAGAAACTATGGATTCTGCAGCGCGATGAGGATGAGAACGAGTTGGATCATTGTTGCTAAAATTATTTTTTGCGCGATAGTGCGTTTTGTCGTACTTACCAGCAATGGCGACCATTATTGAAAGTTCAACTTCCTACATTTCGGGATTGCCAACCTAAATAACTATACTATAATATTACATTTACACCTACGTGCGGGAAGTAAACCACTGCCCTCTATATATACTACATACAATGTATATACAGAAAATATCCAAAAGGTAGTGTTAATGTACATTATACGAAACAAATCACTGCATTTTAAGTGAACTGAACTTTATTTGAAACAATAAATACGTACTTGCGGCCATGTTATCAATAATTGTTCTCAAGGCCTCCTGTTGTTTCAACTAATAAACATTGCTCACACTGATGACGTTAGTCAATTGTTTATAATGAACGCAAATATTTCCAACAAAGATGTTATTATTTTACTACTATTTATTATTTTGAAAACACCATCGCGCAAAAAATAATGTACAACGCACGTTTGTGAAGTGTTTTACAGAATCTCGGAAATTAAAAACCTCGCTATCGCTCGGTTTTTAAACATTTTTCCTCAATTCTGTAAAAACCACTTCCCAACCTAGCATCGTAATATACTATTATATCTTGTGTCGGACATTAACTACAGTCACGATTGCCTTTCTAAACACTTGACAAGATCAATACATTGTCTACACCAAGATGAATTCTATCCAACTACCTAGAGGAAGAACTGGATGACGAAAACCTCAACAACTGTACAACCGTTAACAGGAAGCTTCCAAATCTTGAAAGTATTGGAGAGGAAAACTGCTAATGACTTCACTGTTAGATGCAGAACATTAGACCAACCAACCAACCAACCATTTTGTGTCAGACTAAAGAGAAAATTCTATTCATTATAGGTAATGTCACTAAGGCAATGGTTTGTGTGCATTCTATTTAGAGAAAGAAAAAAGTGACATAATGAGCGTAACAATCGTAGTTGTCTTTTTCGGAAATTTGATTTATGTAAGTAGTACATAAGCAGCAGTTTGACTTACTGCCGAACTTTAATAGTTCAGGACATTATCATAGCAATTAATAGCTGAGCTTGAAAGGGACGACACATTTTGTTCAGAGGCCTCTTAATTCAGACTTGTTCTTAAGTTGTGAAAATCTACCCCCAAGGACCCACGACTTTACTTCTCTTCCGAAAGAAGTCTCAATTCAGGATTTTTTCGTCCTGAAAAAAGTCAATAGTCCACGGGACGATATGAATCCGTGAACTGGAACTAAAGACGAGCACGCTAACCACTGCCTTAAAATTTTCAGGAAATGTTTAACAGGTCATTATGTACTATTTAACACACGGATTTCTTTTAGAAATGATACGACTATTGGGTATATATATATAGAGTGATACATAATTCCTACTACAAACTTCTAGACTTGTAGAGGGACTTAGTAGATAACGTTTTCATAAGGAACCCACGTCCCGAAACGTATAATTTCGATGTAAAATAAGATTAAAGATCGAAACACATTGGGCTGATATCTTGTGTCTTGTGTTTCAGAATAAGTATTACAGACTTCTAGGGGCTGTATTAACAAGTGTGGTTCCATGTGGCGACCCTGTTGTTCGTTGCACAAAGTGTACCTGCGACGCATGTTTTCGTACACACGCCCCACAAGATCTAGTACGTGCTCAATAATTTCTACTGTCGCGAGAATTCGTGCAAGATCTTCCTCCGATTCGATAGGTGTATATAACCCCTAGAAGTCGAATACTTATTCTGAAAAACAAGACTCATAATATCAGCTCAATGTGTTTTCGATTTTCAAACTTATTTTACATCGAAATGTATGTTTCCGGACATGGATTCCTTATCAAAATTTTATTTATAAGTCCCCTCTACAACCCCTCAGAAGTTTGTAATAGGAATTATGAATCACCCTGTATACAATTATGTTTTAAAGGAGCTAAATATGCGTTGCCTTGAAACGTATTTACTAATGAAAACCATAAATAAAAAATGCCCGCTTTTAAATTACAATAAAAGCTTTCATAAATACCATAACATTTTCATCGTTCTTTTATGAATAGTGTCTGAAAAAATATGGGCTTTATAAGCAGTTTGTTAAACAATTAGCGGTATAGGAGATTGTTGAATAATTTAAAAAAGTGAGCTCACTTATTGATACAACACTTTAGCGAGCGAGTTGACTGAAGCGATAGCTTTTGAAACTAGTATTCGAGAGATTCCAGTGCCGACCAGACTCACTGAGGTTTTCCTCTATCGTCAAGGCAAATGTTGGGTTACAAATTTATTTATGGTGACACATTTAATCATATTCATCATTTCATATAATCATTAAAAAGTAATAGACGCAATGTGTACTTAGATGTTAAAGCGTATATAAATAAGAGAAATAGTGGAATTAAAAAAAAACCCTTCAGTCACTTTGTTGTGTCTTTTATTGTCAGCCTAGGTAAAAATATGAATAATACACATTGTACAACTACATCTGTGCGTGTAGGTAAACAGTTTTCGGATACTTTTGAAATCCATAATGGGTTGAAGCAAGAAGATGCCTAGCACTATCTCCTTTACTATTTAATTTTATACTAGAACATCCATCACAATCTTTTGATGATGTGAAGAAGGCCTCGACTCGTACCCCAAGCAAGCACACACCCTTGAATCAACACAACTGACATGTGAGTAGCAGTATCATACCTTGTCAGTCTACCAGACGTAGGGTTGAATATTAGGTGAGGGGGCGTCATGTCACACCTAATAAGCACTGTGTCACATTCAGTACCAGGCACATGAGCAGGGCATTTAAACCCACAGGCCAGCCATTTAAATACCCCAGCTACCCTTTCGTGGCACTTCAGAAAATGGACCATTATTCACAAACTATTAGTCCCCTAGAAAATTCAAATTTTGTACATACCTAAAGGAGATTATCCTAGTAGGATTTGATGGTGAAATAACTCGTGTGATTGACATCACATGGTATCGGCGTATCAATTTCAGGAAGTGGAAGTTCATCTTCACTTTCACTTTGTGAATTTTCTAATTCAGGAATCAGTTCATCACCTGAATCATCATTATACAAAATTTCACTAATTCTTCTTCAGTGATCTATTTTTCTTTTGGCCACGGTTTCACTCACGCACAAACAACAGCGCGATAACGAGAAAGATATACAACTGCATTGGAATCTGGAGGCAAAGTTTGTGTGAACGATTCCATGTGTTGTTTGTTTGTAAAAAATAAAAGGATTCATCAAGGTTAAACGTGTCAAACGGGAAAAAAATGTACTTTACATGCCATCTATGATCTCCAAGACAAAAAAAATAATAATATAATAATATAATAATAAATAATAAGAATAATATAATATAATAATAATAATATAAAAAATATAATACTGTATTTATTCTGGCAGATTAAGGCCATAAGGCCTCTCTTCCCTCAACACCACAAAACAAAGAAATATTCGACAAATTGATTACCTATACTAATTATAAACAGTTAAGATACAATAAATGTAGCAATGTAAGGTCAGTAAAACGACATTTTATAGGGTAATAACAATAGGAACTAAGCCACACATTATTTAAGGCAACGAATTAAACGCGGTTGTTCGCGCCCGCTCTAAAAGAGTTAACTGATCGACGGCCCCCAACACGATGGTCTCTTTAAACGCCTTAACTGGTTTATTGTACTGAATGTGTTAATGACCCTCCTCTAGACTATTGAAGGTGGATCTCCTCTCGTATGACATCTTTTTGTAATACAAAAGCCTCTCTCTCATGAGTAGATTTGAATACTAAAACCAAAGATACCATATTGCTCTATAACGAGCAAAAGATACTATGTTAGATTAAGTATGTTAATAAACACCTGTCACTGAGGTTAAAAATTTTATATCATCACGTAGGATATCATGGTACTGAATAGAACTTAGATTTTTGCGCTATTTTTCTTCAGGACGCGAGAGAATACTGAACTTTGGAGATTTTATGACACCCTGTATGAATTTGTAACAAGTTCATATCAGCTCAATAAAATGAACAATTACTTCATCGTCGCGCAAAGAATACAACAATCTCATAAAAACGGAAAATGTTCGTACATGAAACAAGATGGATTAATAAGACACATACATAGATAGAAATAATATTGAATCATTAATCATATTAAGCGTGTATTTGGAAAAGCGTCTCCAAGGAACGTGTACTGATGTATTATATATAATCTAATTCCTCGAAAATGTAATTACTCGTTTGACAGAAGTTTAATGAGAATTGAAGAGGTACCTGGAAGCCTCTCTCTCGCCTACCGAATTAATTCACAATCCACATCCACATGTATCATCGTATCAGATCCATCAGTCATCTTACTGAGCTTGACAAACGAGCGTCGTGCTCCAACAGGAGCAGGTGATACCGACACCAATATCAAAATCAAATAAAACCATTAGTTTTACGTGCAAATACATGGTTTTAACTTTTTTATGTGACACAGCAGAAATGCATTCATTGAAATAATTAGGTTATTCTCTCTCCATTTATATGATTCTGCACTTCTAAATACAATTATATAGTAATAATAATAATAATATAATAGTATAATAATATATAATAAATAGTATAATAATACTAATTAATATAATAATAATAATATTAGTACATAATAATGTAGTAGTAGTAATAATAATAGTCGTCTCGTCCTCCTCCTCCTCCCCTCGTCGTCACTCCTCACTCCTCGCTGTCCTCCCCTCCTCCTCCTCCTCCTCTCCTCCGTCCTCCTCTCGTCGCCTCCTCCTCCTCCTACCTCCTCCTCGTCCTCCTCCTCCCCGCCCCTCCTCCTCGTCCTCCTCCTCGATTCGTCCTCCTACTCCTCGTCCTCCTCCTCCTCGTCCTCCATCCTCCTCGTCCTCCTCCTCCTCTCCTCCGCCTCCTCGTCCTCTCTCCTCCTCTTCCTCGCCTCCGCCTCGTCCTCCTCCTCCTCCTCCTCCTCCTCCTCCTCCTCCTCCTCCTCCTCCTCCTCCTCCTCCTCCTCCTCCTCCTCGTCCTCCTCCTCCTCCTCCTCCTCCTCCTCCTCCTCCTGTCCTCCTCCTCCTCCTCGTCCTCCTCCTCCTCCTCGTCCTCCTCCTCCTACTCCGTCCCCCCTCCTCCTCGTCCTCCTCCTCCTCGTCCTCCTCCTCCTCCTCCTCCTCCTCCTCCTCCACTCCTCACTCCTCCTCCTCTTTCTTTGCCGGCTTGTCTTTGGTCTCTCGCCTCCGCCGGTCTCCTCCCCCCCCCCTCTCTCCTTTTTGTCTTCCCCCCTTCTCGGTCCTGCGTGTCTGCTTCTGTTTCTACTTTCGCTTCTTCATGTTCCTTCTATTCTCTTTATCCACGTTGGCTTTGGTCGACCACGTTTCGGCTTTTCTAGGAGGTACTCTTTTTTCAATACTCGTTCATTATCGGCGAGGCTATAATATTTTGTTTTTTTAGCATTAAGTTCTACTTCTTCTTCTACTACTACAAGGTTTAGGCTATGCAGCCTGTTCCGGCGAAGTTAAAAGTGGAGTCCATCTTCTACGTGGTCGGCCAACATCTGTTCTTCTTCTGGGATTATACAGGAAGGTTCTTTTTGGTATTCTTTCGTTATTCATTCTCATTAAGTGTTCTGTCCATTTCTTATTGTTTTCGCTGATTTTATCTTCAATTTTATATATATTTAATTCTTCTCGTATAGTTACATTCCTTATTCTATCCGCTCTTGTGCATTAAGTTTTTTCTTACAATGTATGAGGAGCTGGCCCATAGCATCAACGCCCAACCTGGAACACCAGGGACTTTTTCTAGAGTCCACCATGCATCAGTTGCTTTCACTGCAGCTAAGAGTCTGATCCACCCTTTGTTGCCTCATCCGCCGCGCCGTCTGCATCACACCGTAGGTCTGCTACTTTGCTGCAGCCGCCGTTGGGGTCTTCAACCGTAACACTGGCTAGGGACTTTCACAAGGTACTACAGTATCAGCCGGGTCAACTGAACCTAGGCTTCTAACAAGGTGTTACTCCTCCCCTACCTCCTTTCTCATCCGGACTTGGGACCGATAATGGTGGAGTTATAATAATAGTAAAATTAATAATGATTATAGACAAAAATGGAAGCAACACATAGACAGAATGAATTAAGATAGACATCCAAAACAAATAACAAAATACAAACCTAAAGGCACCCGAGATGTGGGCAGGCCTAGAAAGAGATGGGCTGAAGTCGGAACGGGTCAACAGACCTAATCCATGAATGCAGATGATGATGATGATGATTACAATTTTTATGAATTATTATTCCTTTGTACGATGGTTTCTTCAACCTACGCGTATGTCAGTTCCACTAGTCACAATTCCTTGGTAGGCCTATATTTAAGCTTCTTCACATATTCCCTTTCCCTTCATGTTCCTTCTTATCATGTCCGTTTATACCTCCTTGGAGAATCGGTTATAAATAATAACCATCATTTTTTTATTCTCTGCCGATTTACAATCCGTCTTGTGATGCAATAAGTAAACCGAGATGTCCACTGATACACTCCAACAGAACCGCGCGGCCTTGAACCTAAGGGTTCTATAGAGCCAGTGAATTAATTATATAATAACATTATACTTTGAATAATTGGAACATAAATGTTTTGTTTCTTTTAAGTTTCTTTATTGTTTTTCTCTGTAATCCATTTTTTTAACTGAATATTTATTGTCAGTTGAATTGTTGGCCTATGTTCCTCAAGCTGGTACAGGTAACGAATGCTGCATTTTTCTATTAATTATTTTATATCTTTGGAATTTGTAGATCTACATGAATGCTGTTATTATTCACATAGCAGGAAGCTGTAGCAATAGAACGAGGGATTTTTAACTGAAATATTTCTATAAATCTAATTTTTGAGTTGGTCGCATTTCCTAAAAAAATGTATACTGTAAGAATATCCTAAATTGTATTTCTTATACTTATGTTTCATATTTAATCATATCTACAAACAATAATAGAATGGATGACATTAAGAAGGAAAGTATTTCAGATTTTAACCATTTTAAAATGAGTATTAAAAGTAAAAATGATCACACTACAGGCCTCAGGAGGCCCTTGGAGTAGTATTAATTGCTATGTATTAACACTTATAAGGGAGAAAATGAAGATTGAAGACCTATTTTAGATTATATTAAAACTCAGCAATTAAGATGGTACGGACATATCCAGCTAATGGAAGAGGATCGGCTACCAAAATGTGTTTTAATAGGTTACTAATAAAATTCATATTAAATTCCGTTGAGGTGAATAGTCATTAGATAAAACTTAAAATATGTAGACTACCGTTTTGGCAGGTGCCGTCGTCCTCAACTGTGTTAAAATATTATATTTAAAATATTACCTGGAGGCCTTTCGGAAGTTAACTTCCATCATCAGCAGGGTGCGTATCTGCTACTAGTAGCAGATACGCACCCTGCACTCTTTAGGAAAAAGTTGCTACTAAAGACACATCGAGTCTACTACGTCTTAACCAAGAACAACTAGCAGCAGATACGCACCCTGCTGATGATGGAAGTTAATTCCGAAAGGCCTCCAGATAATATTTTAAATATATTTTAACACAGTTGAGGACGACGGCACCTGCCAAAAAGGTACATATTTTAAGCTTTTATCTCAAAATGTGTTTTGGAATGGAAACTTGAGGGAAGACGAGGCAGAGGAAGACCTGGAACCTCCTGGAGTCAGGAAATGTATTTATACATGAAGGAGAAACATCTAAATCAGGAGATTGGATGGACCGACAAAATTGGCTATTAGGAGTCAGACGATGTCAAAGATATTAATCAACCGATGGTCTATTTATCTTATACATAAATTTAAAAAAGACAATGTTTTATGATCGCTTACAGACGTCTGTAGTATAGCAATATTATGAAAGGAGTTTTTATATCCTAGAGATTAACTGAATCTTAATGATTTAATGTCCTCAAAAATATTATATATGAAATATTTTCCTTCGTATTGCCACCCTTCAATTACGTTTTATATTCCACTATGTAAATGTTTAATGTGTAAAACAAGACAATAAAATAATATCAAAAACTTCAAAATTAAATATTAGATATAAAGTAAAGTAAAGTGACCCCACTACAGGCCTCAGGAGGCCTTGGGGTAGTAGGAGGTTAAGGCTCCTCCTATTTCTGGACAATCGGCACTTGATGTCAGCCGGGTTGTCAGCCCTGCGTGACGCCGCCCTTTACCCCCAGAACAAGCGTCTGTACTCATTTCCGTTAGAGGCTGAGTCGACCCAGGGCCATAGTGCCGCCAGAAGGTTTGGGTCAGTTTAAAAATTCTGACCCACCGGGACTTGAACCCTCGACCTTTCGGCTTGTAGGTCAGTGCCTTAACCACTACGCTACGGCGTGCCCCAAATATTAGATATAGACCAAATAATTATCAGCATCCTACTTCATGACTAACTTGAGTTAATTCGCCCCAAAAGTTTCTGTACCATTATAGACACATCTACGGAACTACTCGTATGATGTACCGTATTATTTATATAAAATTGTGATTAAAAGAGAGTATTTCCTATTTATCCATTTTAATTAATAATCCTGAGGTTTGGCACAACAAAAACTATTATTAATTTGTCCTATGTTTAAAAATTAATCACTGGAGGATACAATTATATTGTCATGTAGGTACTTAGAGGAGAAGCTCACAGCATAGTTCTACATGTCTAGATAGTATTTCACTCTGCTGAAAGTAGAAACATACGCCAGTGGAATTAATGATGTCATAATTGAAATTCCTCAATACATAACGGCCGAATTTGTATGATGATACTATAGATCTTATAGAAAGAAAATTAATAATGGAATTCCCAATAATCCATGTTCGACTTACATTCCTAGGAAATTATGTTTCTCAATACTGCAAAAGTAATGAAAATACCAATACTCATATGTGAATATACCAAAGATGGCCATCCGTATTACTCTGACACCGGAAGTTTTAACATCTTGAAACTGACGGATATCTTTGCTGCAAGAAAAGTAAGTAGTGGGCCTAATTATGAGCTTGCGCCTGAGCTTTGGCGGGAATGACAAATACATTTATGGACGGTTACTCGTCTATAGTTTCTTTGCTGACAGGTAATGATTTTCCGCGTACATTTTGAAACTCTAGTCACGTGTTTTCATTTGGAAGGACGGAACCAAACACGAAAAAAATTCAAGCAAGGAATTTTCAGTAATCAATTGATTTGACGTTTACTTGATTAAAATTTATATATATTTAATTAAATGAAAATAAAACTTAAAGTTTGACATGATTTTCATATTTATTACAATATAATTTTGTAACAGCTGTTTCGGTACTTTGTACCTTCTTCAGACATGATTACAAATGAATGAATTTTGTTATTATATATAATAACTACATGATGAGAAAACTTCTAAATGCTTTTGAAATAGGAGGATTAAGAGTAAACATGGAAAAAACTGAATATCTTGTAGTATGAGGAAGTGGACGAGATATATCCCTATCCCAAGGAATTATTAGAGCTGTTAAAAAATGTAAATATTTGGGATCACTTATTGATGAATCAAGGAGTTGTAAAGCTGAAGTAGATAGCAGGTTAGTACAAGCACGAAGAGCCATAAAAATGTTGAATGGAGTACTGTGTAGTAGGACCATGTCAAACCACACGAAGAAGAGGATTTTGAAGTCTGTTGTGGAAAGCATAATGACTTATGGTGCTGAGGGATGGACTTTGGTAGAGGGACAAAAAACTAAGATCTTGGCAGTGGAGATGGATGGAATAAGACGCAGTGCCAGGATGTCCAGGTTGGAAAGAAGAAGAAATGAAGAAGTGAAGCAGGTGATGGATATGGAGGAGACAGTGGTGGAAAGGATCGAAAGACGAGCTCTTCAGTGGTATGGCC
This sequence comes from Diploptera punctata, assembly GCA_030220185.1. Lineage (NCBI taxonomy): Eukaryota > Metazoa > Arthropoda > Insecta > Blattodea > Blaberidae > Diploptera > Diploptera punctata. The sequence goes on along the minus strand of JASPKZ010009713.1, from coordinate 40,882 downwards.
ATGTCAGGAGAATGGAGGATGATAGGTGGCCCAAAACTCTTTTGGAATGGTCACCTTCTGGTAGAAAGAAACGGGGCAGGCCAAGAACAACTTGGAGAGGAGAGATCCATAGATTGATGAACGACCGAGGTCTGGAGGAGGATGAATGGCGTGATCGGCAAGAATGGCGAATGGGAATACAGGGTAACCGCTGAAAAGTGGAGAGGCCCTCAAAAGAAAAAAAAGTAATATATAATAACAAAATACAAAATTCATTAATTTGTAATCATGTCTGAAGAAGATACAAAGTACCGAAACAGCTGTTACAAATTTATATTGTAATAAATATGAAAATCATATAAAACTCGTAAGTTTTATTTTTATTTAATTAAATAGAGGAATTTTCAATTTATGATATTGACTCATCTTACAATATTGCATATGTGTTCGGGTAGGTCTATTATTAGGTCAGAAATATAACCACTCATGAATTTCATACATGTTTCCTTCCTCACATTCTACGTTATACTGTAACACCAGTTACCATCTGGGTCGTTTTGTTGTATTAGATATCACTCCGTATACTGGAGTCAGGTGGGTGATCTATCCACTTTCTCCTTTACATTGTCAGTGACACTTCAGTGCATTTGAGGTAAAAAAAAAATGTGTCCCGTTTGACATGGAATAACTTATATATAGTCATCAGTTGGTTGGTGCGTAGGATTGCAATAGAATTTCTTTATATAAACACCACGATGTTCACACAACATTTCCAAATTCACTTTAAATATTTCATTATAATTCACAGATTCTTCACAAATATTTTTTTGCTAATAGAATCTCTTTCTTCGGGATTTAGTTATCACTCAGTTCTTTACACTCCCTGACAGCTTCCCTTACATCATCATCTTATTTTCCTTCTTGAGATCGTTTCAATTGTTCACTATCTGGACACGGCTGGCTCCTCCACCTTCACAACTGCTTATATATGCGAGGAATAGGAACATTCTGGGAATCCAGTCGAGATTTTTCTGGCGTCGAAGATTCGAGAATCTTCATTTCCAGTATGGAAATATAGACGCAGTTGAAATTTCTTCTTGGAGTTTCCGATTCGTGAGTCGGCAGTTCACGAATCCTTCTCTATCATACAAGATGAGACTCCGAATCTCGCCCCGCCCGCGAAATTAAAAAAAAATCACAACAATGGGTCACTATATATGTATAAAAACAATTAAATTGTACATAATATGAAATTTTTTACGTTGTAAGAAATGAAATCTCTATACGAATTCGTTTCGATTTCAAGTGATTCGTAAATCACTCTTTCAATCATTGTAAGTAAATAACTATTATAAGTACATTATTTGTGTAATATTATGTAATGTAGATCTGAATTATTAAAATTGCGATGCAGGGATGGAAATGTTAATACACGGCGTTTATATTAAAACAATAACATTGTTTTCGCTGTTCAGATTCTATGAGAATTTGTAAAAAATATATTATGAACAAATTCCATATGACTTCTCTAATGACATTCAGCAGCATAATAGGGACAAATCATATACCATATACCATATATATATATTATAATTACATTTTTGACATTGAGCAGTACAGGCCATTGTATATATATAAAATGGCCTGCACTGCTCAATGTCTATACATATATATAAATATATACTTCTTTTAAAATTCATTACGAAACACTGTTGAGGTCACTCTGCAAAAGTCAAATTAATAAAATTCGTATCTGATATCTCACTCGTCCTCAACTAGGTAATAATTACTTTAAAAATTCTTGTATATCATTCGGCATAACATGTTCCATCTTCAGCTTTTAAAATATGATAACTGTTATCTGTTAAAATTTTATATAGGAGTTCGGGTCATGGGGCTTGTTCTCGTTGAGTAGGTTAATATTATTGATTTCTTTCAAGGTTTAAATTTCTTCGAAAAGTAGCGAATATCGAACTACTAAATTAAAAACCTGGATTGAACTGAAATCTTAGAAGAAGCCAAGAATATTAACCTACTCTACGACGACCCGCCCAACGAACTGAACTCTCCATATAAACTTTTAACAGACAACGGTTAGTAAATTTTAAAAGCTGAAGATAAACATGTTCTTTCGAAAGACCTACAAGGTATTATGTAGTTAAAGACACCTGAGATCTCAGGTACGAATTTTATTATTTTAACTTTTATCCCATATGTAGGGAACCATGCCACTCTGCCCATGAAACGGATCGTACAACATTTCTGACATCAGACTTGGACGACAATGTATTTCGTTTTCAGAATATTTGTTTACAAATCATACTATTTCAAAATTATTTAATCAGTAAATTTGCAACACACTGGCTGACTGACTGATTGATTAAAGTTTTGCGAAGTCCAGCTAAGGCCAGTGAACTGCGTTCTAGGACCAGATATGGCTCCTTAGCAGCTAATTACGTCTTGGCTATCTTTAAGGGGTTAAGTCACTTAACCTAAGCCTATTTGACGGCGCCTTGCCGAATCAAGAATGTGGACAGAGATCAGAATATGATGACCTGAAGCAGGGCATCAGAAATCACATTGCCTTCAAGCCGAGAGTCGGAAATCCAGCAGTGCGGATCGAGTCACTCTACTGCAGATGAGAGCACATTGCTAATCTCTGGCTGAAATATTAATGGGGGTTGTATTCAATAAATATTTTCTTATGTAAAGCACACCACTGAAGCAGGTGTCCCATATTGCGTACCATAGCATTGAAGCGCAATAATGTAGAATGTATAATTATACATTTTTGGGGGCTTGCTTTAAAAGTACGGTATCAATATCAGGAATCTGATTTTTAGGCATTTATTTTGAATTATTTGTATTTTATTTTTATGGCATGTATACGAAAACAAGTGTAACTAAATTAGTATGGTTCAAATTCTTCCCTGTAGGGGGAGAGCGCCTCAATGCCTGTTAAGGGAAACATGGGCTTACAAAAATACAAGAAGATGTCGTTTTATACAGTAAGAACATTATGCTACGAGATAAAGTATCCGACTTGAAAAAATTTATATAAAAGAGCTATTGTTGCATTAGCTTTATGTTGTATATGCCGAATATGAATTTTGAACATAAGCTTAGGATCCAGATGGAGCCCAAGAAACTTGACTGAATGTTCCATACGGAGATTCTGAGTTCCCAAGGTAAGTAGGATCGGTGAACGTCTGGAAGATTTTGTGAATAGGATCGCCTGAGTTTTGGTAGTATTTATCTTTATATTCAATTTCTCGAACCAACGATAAATAAGGTTAAGGGCATTTGGAAGATATGGATTCGTACAGATAGGGATCGGAAGGTGGTTTGGAAAAAGAAACTAGTATCATCGGCGAAAGATGCAGGATGGACATTAGGAAGATCTGATACGTATACGGATACAGTATGGGTGAAAGAACTGCACCTTGGGGAACTGCGCTAGGAGTGCCTTACAGTCTGATTTATATCCTCCAACCGAAACATAGAATTTGTATTAGTGAGGTATTTGACTTAATTTAATTAATGGAGCCGAAATTTCAAATTTGATAAATTTATATAATAAATCTATTTATCCAAGTCGTATCGAAAGTTTTCTCAATGTCAAGGGATACGGCAATATTACTACGTGTTCTGTTTATAGTCCGTGACTATTTGGTCAATCGGTCTTGCTAGCTGGAGCGGAGTATTGTGTGAATTTCGAAATCCAAATTGATGGTTAGGTAAAATAACTTTGTCCGAAACTTCAATCTTGAGTCTGGCCAGAATAATTCATCGAAATTGACTAAAGGAAACAATGTAAGATATTTGCGGAACTGTCGACAGACACTGAAGACTACTCTCGAAGTATGTGTGATCTGTTCTGATTCATTACATCATAATCATCATCATCATCGTTATCATCAACCCTTAAATTGGCAAAACACTCCCTCTTTTATGACGGCAACAATGAACCGTCCAGTGTGCCAATTCTAAGGTACGTGTACTTCTTGACGGCTAATTTCTTTGTTTTTCTAACTGCCTATACGGCAGTGTAAGTGGGGAATTAAATTGCTATGACGCAGTTTGGTATAGCGGTAGTGGGTTCACTCACCGGAACTGGGCATCGTAAACCTCACTTCCGACGAGCCGAGAGTCGGAAAGCAGACAGCGAGGAATGAGCCACGTCGTCTGACCCTGCGAAACACAGCTTACCAACATAAGAGCAGTTCACCTTGAAATATGGTACTGGCAAAACACAAATTTCTCGTGTTTGTTATTTAAATGTGACGGACCGCCGTGAAAACGAAATCATACACAACTGTTATTATTTGGTATATTGTGTAATTCGACATACATTTAAATAATTTTACTCGTTAATTTTCTTCTGTTTTACAAAAAAAAATATTAAATAAATAAACCAATCGGTGTATCCTGCAGGATACATTGCTAATTTAAGGGTTAGAAATCTATATGAATCTCTAATTCCTGTTAACAAAAATTAAGAACTCATAAAAATGGATGCAACATTTAAAATTACAACCCGTTCAATTTTATAATGAGGTCTCCACTCAAAATATGTACTTTGTTTTCTTTTTCGCCAGGCTTCAACGTCGTATATTAATGGAATGAAGGAAAGTTGTTTGGAACATATGTTTAAATCATTTTCTTTGTAGAATATGAGAGCATTCTACTTAACTGCGAATAGCACACAGAGCTGCTTCTGAGCCAAGTACGTTACAAAGTGCTTCCAAGCATTAGAGGTGTAATGAGAGAGAACGTGTGTTGAATTTCGCGTTTCATTTCTCAAGCAATATAGTCCTTCCGTCAGAGGCCAAGTTTTTCTTGAAGAGAAAGACATTATTATTCGTTACTTCAAATTTACCATGAAGCTAAATATACAAAAGAATTTTGTAAATAATTTATACTCCATAAATTCTACACTAATTGTAGGAATACAGAGGAACTGTTTTATGTAAACCTTATCAATTAGTCTATAATAAAAATATAATAATGGAATAATGTATTACGGAAATATTTTACATCATGTAACGCCAAAAAAATGTCTAAGTTTCAATCATATACGCTGCGCAACAAACGAGAAACTGTTTATGCTATGGATAACGGGAAGCAGCCAACATATACACGATATTTAACGAACCTAAAACTAATCTGACGCAATTTATGTATTCCAACCTGCGAAAGATCTAAAAGTTACCCTAACGCAATTTAAGTATTCCAACCGGTGAAAGGCCAACCTAAAAGCTAACCTAATACAATTTAAGCAGTTTAACCTGTGAAAGAATGCAACGCCTAAAATTGAATAGTAAGTTCTGAAATTCTGAAGTATATGTGTACAGTTAATTAGTACATACTCTATGTTGACTGCACAGGAACAGGTATTTGCTGTTGTATAGAATATTCGTTAAAATCAATATGGCTGTCATGTCTTCATGCTATGTATATAGTTAAATATCATAGAAAATATATTTTAATAATAATTAGAAAAATGTAAAAATCATTGTAAATGGTAGGAAATAATTTGAAAAATGAAACCCTATGAATAAAATTTGACAGGAATTTATGATGTCGCGTCACAGGTTGTAAAGTTTAGCCAAAAACTTACGAGTCATCATCAAAACTTATTATAATAAGTAATAATAATAACAATAAAACCAATAATACCAATAATAATAATAATAATAATAATAATAAAAGTCTTGATAATGTTAGCGTCGCTATTGAAATGCGTTGATTCCTTCGACTTTTTAATTAGGGGATTTGGGGTTTTATTGACTATGTTCAATACAATTTTATCACCAAGAAGATCCTATTTATTAGGCCTAATTTGTAATAATGTATTTCTTCTCCTGCGCGACTCGGTTGGTTGAATCTCTATCTTCCATTCCGACAACCAAAGATTTGATTCTCAGCGGGATATGGCCTTTTAAATGCCCACCTTGTATCTGGAGTCGTGTACTACGCTATTCTCGACGCTATTCAAACGGGAAAAATAGTAAAAGTTGTTCAATATCTCCCGGTGAGAGAATTAATCTTCTTGTGATGTGATCTATGACTTCACATTGATTACTCAAATCAAAGGGGCGATTTTGCGAGATCGATCGTTACGGAATAATGTAGGTAGTTATGTGAAGTATAATCCTTCTTAAGCCCTTTCGGTCCCTGTGTCTGGATTAGGGCGCTCCCTAATGGGAATTTATTGACCAAGTAAATTTAGTTACGCTCATTTACACACAGATGTCAGTGAGTGATAGAGCTCCTATGAGACATCTAATAGGTAACCAAGGTATTTCTGGATGGAAAATAGTCGATACATTTTGCAGAGAGGCTTTTATTCAGGCTTTTGGTTCTTTTGCGAGCCTAAAAATCTTCAGACTCGGGCTCCACGTCTTAAAGTCCATCCCGGATAACTTGTTCCTTGGACTTTTCCATCCTAAAAAAATCTATCGACCAGGGCCGGGTTTGAATTCGCGTCTCTGGAACTAGAGGCAAGGAACATGAAACCACTAGCCCACCGGAAAATCAATAAAATAATGCTGTGGGCGAATGTAAGTACGGAACCCGAGGTATTATCGCCTCACCATGATGCTTAACAAGCGGCTCGCTTTGTTTCTCCGCAGCTGTTATATGTTATTAAAATACAAAGGTCTCGACTGCCGCGACTATGACGATGTTGCCGCATTGCTATTCTTCCCTCAGTTTCAATTAAAACTCGGAACGGTGTGGAACATTCGATCCAGTTATAAAATTGTGTACCGTAATTAATGGTATAATTATCAGTGATTTATTGTGATATGTAGCTAGTATAATAATACAGTATCTACATATTATATTAGTTAAATATATAAGTGATTTTAACATGTGGCGGCCATGGGAAAATATTTCAGACCGAACAGTTAATAAATAATAATAATAATAATAATAATAATAATAATAATAATAATAATAATAATATAATAAATAATAATAATAATAATAATAATAATAAATATAATAATATTTTTAGCATTATTTTGTATGGATATAAATTTATGTAGAACTACAAGCTATATAAAGTTGGAATTAAATTACTTAATTAATAAATACGTATATAATTTTAATTTTAAAAACTTACACAATACCAAATAATAACATAAAAATTAAATAACAACATAATTAATCAATGTCTTCTGCCCTTGTGTAATAAACGCCCAAAGCGCTATGAGAAACGTGACAACACCGCATGTCAAGTATTGCCGCGCGGCACCGCTTTTATATAAACTGTTAACCATCAGAGTGAGGCTATAATAACATTTTCTGGAGGACCTAAGGTTTCTTAGGTACGGTATAATATAGATTCTTAATAATTATGTAATATATTTGATTTAATACTCATGTGCATGTTGATATACTGTACTTGGGGGTTTATGAAGTTTCACTTCACCTGATATAGATTGACTTTGTTTACAAAGGGAACTGCACCTTTTTAAGTTTAAAACATTAACATGGACTCAATTATTTCTCACAATAGTTGTCAAATAAAAAGGAAACAAAAGCTTTGTTCTACGTCGGTGAAAGAAGACAGCTGTCTGTCTGAATGAATGTGCAAGTGCATTGTTATTTATGACATGAAATCCATTAAGGGAGGAGGGGCACTGGTTTGGCCATAAATATCTCTGAAAATTCGCATGGTGGTATCATGGTTACACGTTATGGTTTAAGCATTGGATATACCGCACGCCTATCAATTCAGAGCAATCAACCTAACGATAATACACCCTGTCAAAACCGATCCCGTCACTCGTTTCAAACAACTGCTCTCATGTACCTCATTACCCATGTTTTAAACGGGCACGTTCCACGTTCTTTGTTGCAGTTGCAAAGAGAGTAAAGTTATGAAACAGTGTACAGTACCATTTGCTTTATCAAGTGGCTACTATTACACATCCAAGTTAACTGTTCACGGGCGGAGGGGAAGAGTTTTAGCGCTAGTGTCGCCGATCTACTGAATCTGTGGAAGGGATTAGGAGAAAAATGTACATCCGATCACGTATTGAAATTTTTCAACTTCAAATGTGGGGGGGAGAATCCCTAAACACGTGTGAAAGATCTTAACATTGTTGTCAAATTAGTCATTTAAGCACGGAACGCTCAAGCGGTCGGAACATTTAAAATCACAGTATTTGTCGTCTCTCCATTACCAACCTCACAAGTGGCAACATGTAATGAGAAGGGCAAGGAAGGGACAGCTCATTCCTAGACGTAACCCCAAAAGTAACAGGGTTGTCAAATTAGTCATTCTGCCACTGACCGCGCAGAACGACGGATCATTAAAATACATAGTATTTGTTAGCTCTCTCTACTGCCAATCAAACAACATATTTGAAAGGACAGGAACTGGCAACATAGTAAGGAATAGAAAGAGAAAGACAGTTTGTTAGTTAACATATTTTCCGCCTGCACAAAACGCTTGGATGGGTAAAACATTACTCGAGTTTTGATGCTCGCAAGGCGGCCGAAGATTGAATATCTTGTTTGTGAGTGCACATTTTGGTGTGAATTTGGTTCTAATATAGTTTACAAGACTGTCGTTTGGACAACCATTCATATGATAAAATTATGTATTTTTTATGATTTTGATATCAAATTATATTTTTTATGATATTTGAATTATTAAAAAAACAACAAAATTTTGTACCTGTTGTGGTAGTCTCCCTCAACAAATTATAATTGTATAAAATATTCAGCTAGGCCTTTCGAAGCGGTTTCATTTTCAAAGCCGTTCATTGGGTACTGGTTTGTTTTGACGAATATATTGTATAGTGGGTTGATCTGGTAGGCCGTGTTCTCGTTCAGCCGATTATTGTTTCCTGTTTGCTTCATGATTCTATTTATTCGAAGATATTATTTTTCTGTTATCATTATTTCTATTCATTATTAAGAGTGTGTGTTTTCTGTTGTATTGAACTGATGACCTGTGTTTGTAACATGCTTAGCGAAGCTTTATTTGCCTCCATTTTTTACGAAAACAGTGAAATACTCGTTATGTCTTATTTTAAAACTCCTGGTTGTACGTCCTATATAAAATTTTCCAGAACTATACATTTAAGTTTATATACTCCTGTGTTGTTGTAAATGCTGCTATCCTCTATTTTATTTGCTATGATGTTTAGTTTATTATTAGTTATGTAGGTCTATACTATTCTTACCTTCTTGTCATTTTTTTATTGTTTTGGTCAGTTTTGTTGTTTCCTTTCCTGTATATGTGAGGGGTATCCATTTTGGTTTGTTTTCATTTGTTCCTTTGTTCAGTTCAGTTGTAATTATTTATTCTTCTTTTCATTTATTTTTGTTTTTCCTATTGGTTTGTTGATTATTTGTTAGCTATATCCAATTTTGATTGACAGTGTTTTTATGTATTTCAGTTCTTTATAGTAATTTGTTTCATTTAACGGTAATTTAAGCATACTGTTAATGAGGCTGATGAAGGTGCTTATTTCCTGTTGGAAAGGATGTCTTGATCTTGCGTGTAGCCTATGTTAATTGTGTCGCTGGTGCGTTTTCTGTATATACTAATGTCTAAATTGTCGTTAATTTGATTTTTCGTAATTTAAATAATAAATTTAAATATTTTCATAAATGAACCTTTTATAAATTTATTGGAAGTCGATTTTTTATTAGATTCTTATGATGGAAAAAATTGAGAATATAATTTGTTGAAGGCATAGTAGGCCTATGTGATGCATTGTAATATTTTAAGATAGACTTTCCTTTTCTTCTATGATTAGGTCAATAAATTGATATGATAAAATTTAATTACTTTCTTTGAAATCCCGGTTTTTAACTTGAATTAGTAATGATGATTTAGTTAGTATTGTACAGATGTGTTATAAATTTATATTTTAACATTGCATAGCAGATAAGAGGTCGTATATTTTAAAAGTAATGTCAACTAATTTTCTCATAAATCCTCCAGTGCAGAACGTTTGCCGAATATACTTAAATTGTATGAAGTACAACTTTTTTATTAATATTACGTTGTCGGACAAGGACTCAATATCTCTGGTAGGGTATAAGTTGAAAGTATCTCATATAATTTGAAATCGTAGCTTTATCCTGCTATTGGTCTGAGAAATTTCACTTCAGCAGCTTGTATTCGGGCAGATTGTTGTGTTGTCACTGCCCATGTTTCGGATGCATAAGTAATAATAGGAACTGCCATAGCCTTGTATAATTTCGTTATAAAGTTTTTCCTGGCTTATTTTTGAAATATGAATGAAAGTTTTTAAACATAAAACCATTTTTAACTTAATATGTTTTAAAATAAAAGTAGAGATATATTCGAGCAGGGATTTAAATCACAGATTCTTATATGGCGTTCCAGCACTGGTTCAATAGAAGAATCTCTAGAATCTACTTAATTCCTCTTTTTTTAACCCCTGTGATTCCGTAAACACTGTAGCTGTGATCAGTCGATTCATTATGGACTCACTAGGTGTGAAAAGCGATCCCCCTCCTACCCATATACAAGTGCACCCCCAATGATACACAACTGAGAAATGAATAGCAGTGACTTACCTTGTCAGGCTATCCGTCATAGGGATAGAAGGGGCGGAGCGTCTTTTCACATCCAATGAGCTCTTATTAACCCTTTAATTGACAAAAAGCTAATTTCTCGTGCCAGCTATTTAAATGTGGCGTACCGCACTGAAAACAAAACCATGTATGACTTATTATTAGGTTTATTGTGTAATTCGACACAAATTTACGTCATTACTACTCACTCCCCCCCCCGTGGACTATCACCTCGACGTGGTGGGGGCGCCGAGTACTCAATGAACCAGACGACCAAATCAGGGAAGTTTAGCTTTGCTAACTTGCCGATTGGTTAGAGGTGAGAGGGAACTAAGAATAGTCCGCAACGTGGGAGACATCTGCCAGAAGGTTGACTTCGACCAAGAAGTCTGCAACGGTCTACGAGGCGACGTGATACCAGGCGATCATCGCAACGGCTCAAGGGGCGGAAGCAGCAACCCTCTCTAAAGGGGTTAATACTTAGAGGAGCATGAAAATATGCTCTGAGACAGCAGCCCTGTCATTATCCTTACCCTGCACAGCGCTCGTAACGCGGCCAGGGGACATTTATTATTACTGATTCATCTCAAAGAAAAGAAATATAATTACAAACCAAAAAGGAGAAGAATTTTGGGAAGACCATTGAAGAGATGGAGGACCAATTCGACCAATAATGAGATCGGAACAGGTCATTGGGCTTAATCCTTGTTGTTATTGATGATGATTACTCACTCGTTTTCTTCTGTTCATTAATAATACCAAGTAAATCGAACCAATTGATGTATCCTATAGGATAAATTGCTAATTAAATAGTTAAGTCCTGCTATAACTATTCAAATGGATACTTCCTAGCGATATGGAGATAATGTTCTTCCAGACTAGTCTTCTGTTCTAAACGTAATGTTAAAGAAAACTGCACCTAAGGAGTTAAAAGAAAGAACTTCGAAAATATGGCAATGCGTTTCATAAAATAGATTTATGTGAAGTACTATTGTATTACGGGGGCACGCCGTAGCGTAATGGTTACGGCACTGAGCTACAAGCCGGAGGGTAGAGGGTTCAAGTCCCGTTGGGGTCAGGATTTTTAAACTGACCCAAACCCTCTGGAGGCACTATGGCCCTGGAGTCGACTCAGCCTCTAACGGAAATGAGTACCAGACCTTTGTTCTGGGGTAAAGGCGGCCGTCACGTAGGGCTAACAATCTGGCTGACGTAGAGTGCCGATTGTTTAGAAAAAGTGGGAGTCTTAACCTCCTACCACCCCAAGGGCCTCCGGGCCTGTTGTGGGATCACTTTACTTTACTTCTATTGTATTACACGTAATCAATAAAACTCAAATCACCAAACCATAATATTAAAATAGTCAACGCGTTTTCGATAGCAAAGTTATCATTATCAAGACTAGTTTTTAATTGGATAAACACGGTATCAGTTACATTTCTAATTACGACACGTCATGTGACAGATCATTTTTAAATTCCTTATTGACATCAACAATTTCTTCCTTCCCTTTAATTAATATAAAAAAAGGGATCTGGCCGTAATCGATTTATAGAAACAAAGAAAAAATTGAAAAAATTGTGAATAATGACAGGGGCGCGCTCCGACTTTAATTAAAAGAAGGAGGATTGTGTTGATGATGTCAATAGGAAATTTAAGTTTGTCAGTCACGTGATGTGACGTAATCACAATTGTAACTGATAATTTTTATATATTTTAGTCTATTTTTGTTCAATCAATGACTAGTCTCGATAATGATAGGTTCGCTATCGAAACGCGTTGACTATTTTATACATATTTTGGTTTGGTGATTTGGGTTTTATTGATGTGTAATACATTTTATTATCATTAATAAGATCTTATTTATTGATATATGAAGTACTGATATTTTAAAAAATATATCCAACTCTCAGAAAAATAGAATGCATTAAATCACGTTGGGGGCGACAGTTGATAGTGCCATTCATTGAATGATCCACGCGCTGAGCTGCAGGATTAAAACACTTTTCACGTACATCATATGAACAATATCCCTAGGTAATACAGAGCTGTAGCTTTATGAATATTTATACATTTTGGTAGCAGTTGTTATAAGTAGAGATTTCTGTCAAAATTAATCCACTCTTGCACTCAATTACCATTTCACAAAATCAACTTTGGTTCATTCAAATGCCAATATTCTCTGTAACACCCTACTTTCAATCTTCCATAACAATTTCGATAATTGGATTGAGAACAGTCTACCTGTACATAAAACAAAGGATAGAAAGTTAGTGAAAATTATGAATAAATTACGGAAACAAATACATTGCACCCATTAGTGGGACTAAACAATGTCAATCGACTGCATTTCTCTTGCTTCAAATTACACATTCAGATGACGTGTCTACTTACAATGTAGGTACCACTTCGACAGACCAGATTACGTAAATGGTGTTTTTTTTTTTTTTGCAAAAACAATTTCATCAGTTTCTGTCACTCAATTATTCAAATTATAATTCCATATCTATGATCTAACAATTAAGCATTGTATATATATTACAAATAGCAACCTGAGACTCCCCCGGTTCGATTTTCTGCTATATAATATAAAAGTTTCCTTAGCATATAGGATCTGGTACAGGGTCTACTCACCCTCGTGAGGACAATTGAATTGCTTCTTGAATTGGCGTAGCAGTGAAATCCAGTTTGAAAACAGAGTATGTTAATGAAGTACGCCACATTAATCATATAACCTAATGTACTGTCGTCAACCAGTGAGAGGAAGAATTTAAATCGAACATGGATCCTCAGAATCCTCGTTCCACGATTTATTTATTTATATTTTTACTGCTTATTTTAATTTATGATTAGCGTAACGTATATTAAAATGTTTGTATAATATATGTGTGAGAGGATACTTATAAACACAGAAGGGAGAAGATAAAACACACAGCTCACGCTTTTCGAAATGAACCAAAGGGTCCCCAGGCTTAACATCCCATCCGACGTGACGTGACGAATCAGTACCAACATTACCACATGTCTTCTCAGGAGATGTACTGTGCAGAGGTGTGAAATTTAATCCAGGAAGTTCATGCATAATCTAGCGATTAGAAATTTTACATGTACGCCACCACTAGGGCTGAAAAAAAAGTATTGGTTATAGGCTAGGCTGCATCGTACGTAGACCGCTACGTTTACAAGCTGCACGTTGACAAGCGCTACTCGGGACAGACTTCTAGTACAGTCCGCTTTGTGTAGAAATGAACTCATCTTTGCACAATTTTTGTTTCGACATTCTGATATAACCTCATGTCACGTAAACAAGTCTATTACTGAGGACAGTCGAACATACACACTCTCCGCTCCGAGCAGGTAGTGGAGACTCTCGACAAAGACACGCATTTTGTAAACAATGTGTATAAAAATTACTTACTATCCTGATACCGAGCCCTAGCCATCACTCATCACCATATTTGTGTATTTTAAAATTTGGAGTTTCAACTCCGCCTGGCATCGAATCCAGACCACTACTTAGAAAGCAGATAAGCTACATTAATTATTTCTAAACTAATACTAAGTCAAGTCATAAATTAAGTATATAGTAAAAATCATAATAAATGTGTGCTTACTTCAGAAATTTAAGAAGTATTTATAGGTGATTACCGTACTTTATCTTCTTCTTCACTTCCTGGTTTAGGCATTAATTGCCTGTTCCGTCTTCACTAACAGATCTAAGACCATCTCTTCCAAGGACGTCTGACATCTCTTCTTCCTCTCGGCAAATAATTAAGATTTTATTTGGTAATCTACTTTCTTCCATTCTTTCTACATGCTCTTTCCATTGATTCTTCTTGTTACATTCTTGTTTTCTTTTATGCCCCACCAATGGTCTACACTGCATAGCGTTGGTACCGCGATCAGAGGAAAACACATTCTCCACAATACAAACTCGGACGGACTTAACCATAAACGACCTCAGCGTAGAATTAAGGACAAACGATTGGGTATAAAGGATCGAATTAAAGTGGGAACTTGGAATGTGAGAGGGCTAAACACAAAAGAAGAATAACTAATTAATGATTACTTTATAAAACCATCAATTAAGAACTGGCCATCTTATTCCTATTGAATTTTCATACCATGAAGTATATTTAAAACTTGGTAGAATTTTACAGCTTCTCGGAAACAGCTATGGGAATCAGTAGCTAAAAACGCCTGTAACAAAGAGTCTTAAAATATTGTATTGACCGCACATTCTTGGAGAAAAAAATTGTACAACATAAATTGAAGCGTAACCTCACAATCAGTAAAAGAGAAATTTATTTCATGAGATGAAAATTTAATAGTTTTTTAGTTCGTAAACATGTTCAGTTCTTTGCACTTTCAAAAAAAATCAAGTGCTAAATTTGTTATAATTTTTCCCTGATTCTATGAATGAAATATAATTTGAATTTGAGTCAGACCGAAAACTTTTAGCAGATAACAAAATGTATTTATTTTTAGTTCAACTGTATACTTATTATGAGAACCAAAAATAGTTCCAATTATTATCAATTAGATAAATATATAATTTGACCCAGTGAGTTGACTCGAGGTGGTAAACTTGTATTCGGTAGATCTTGCTTTTAACTCTTGTGCCTATCAACTTGCCTCAGTTACTTCATGATTTTCTTTAGCGATTAAAGTAAATGCTGAGTTTGAATTTCATTACTAGACAATTTCATGGCATCACTAAAATTTAATGCAGTTTATTTAATACAACTTTGCCATCTAGGTCATATAACGTCTACTTATTTCATTTATTTGTATTTTTGTTTATATTTAATGATGTTATAAAATGGTGAATATAATGAAATTTCAACCTCGCATTTGCCTTGGAGATTGAAGAAAAAAACAAGAAAAAATCCTGTTAGGTTGATCAACACCGGGAATTCCGAATGCGAGTCCGAAACGCTGCCGATTGAACCAACTCACTCCGTTTGAAATCAGTTATTTTCTTCAGAAAAACGCATGATCAACAAAACAATAGGATACACATAAAGATTATAGACGCGATAAGATATACAATAAAGTGTTTGTAAATGAGAATGAAATAAAAAATGCAAGTTCAAGAGCAGCAAATAATATAAAACTGGAGCAAAATAATCCAATATATAAAAATGAACGTTTGTTCGTTCGTTCGTTCGTTCGTTCGTTCGTTCGTTCGCTGTCATACGGTTCGTCCGATTGTGATGGGGTTATTTGCAAAATATTCAGGAGATTCCTGCGATGTACACCCTTCGACAAAAAAAAAGAGTCATCTCTTGAAGGCATATTTATTCTAAGTCATACTCGGCACAGCGCTGGGTTCAAACTAGGAAACTAGTCATAATTGTGCAGTCCCTGAGCTACTGTGTTATGGCATAAACTGCGTGTCGTGATAGCTCAGCGGTAAAGCATGCGGTCATTGTTTCTGATAGTGAAGATCGCAGGTT
This sequence comes from Diploptera punctata, assembly GCA_030220185.1. Classification (NCBI taxonomy): domain Eukaryota; kingdom Metazoa; phylum Arthropoda; class Insecta; order Blattodea; family Blaberidae; genus Diploptera; species Diploptera punctata. The sequence goes on along the minus strand of JASPKZ010009713.1, from coordinate 24,875 downwards.
CGCGTCTTCAATTACGCAATTTTTTCGTGATATTTGTATTAAAACGTTTAATGAATTAAATAAATTTTATTTCGACATTTGAATTAATCTATACTTTTTAAGTTCATTATTGTTTTTTATACCGTTGAGGTTATAACAATGTTAAATTATATATTTGTATACGCTTTATATTAACTTGACCTGTATCTATGTAACGGAATCTTTGAACACTATTTTCACCCACTTAAAAACATTAGATCGACTTGAAACTTTGTATACTTGTAAAGGACTCATGACAATACAATAATTTCATTTTTTTTATCCTGGCCAGAATCATCAGAAAATCAAAGAAAATAAATAAAAACCGGTGTAATAGTTTGCGGACTTATCGACTTTTTAGTCAATCGTTGTAAGAGCTCAGTTGGTGGAGCGGTGGACTGTAGTGGTAGGCCTATATAATTTCAGTAATCCATAGGCCGCTGGTTCAAATCCAGGCCGGAGGATTTTTTTAGAAGAGTATTAAGCAATTAAATTTTCATGGAATTCCAGTTTATGACAATCAATTAAACTAAAAATTAAAAAAAAATAATAGTTTAAAAAACTGAAACAACACGCTTTATTAGAAAACCATACTAAAAAATTAAAAATAAATAATAGTTTAAAAAAACTAAAACAATACGCTTTATTAGAAAACCGAACTAAAAGATGAAAAATAATTTTAATTTCCAACACGCTTGGGATAAAATTAAAGTGGTCAACAAAAAAATCATCTCCAACACATATAGAATAAAACTAGTGTTATCTACAAAAAAAATAATTTTACTATCAAAAGCGTGGGGCGCTTTTTAACGTTTTCTTCGTAGAGACTTTAATTTTACCAATATCTGTTTATTATCAAATATATTAATTGATATAGGGCACCCCACGCTTTTGATGGTAATTTTTTTTGTAGATATCTAGTTTTTTCTAGATATGTTGTAGATGATTTTTTGTTGACAACTTTAATTTTATCCCAAGTGTGTTGGAAATTAAAACTATTTTTCATTTTTAGTTCGGTTTTATTTTTTAAAACTATTATTTATTTTTACCTTGTATACTACCGTCTTCCTCAACTATTTAATATTTTCGTTGATTTCACTTTAGGCATTTCGATGCATGCTTCATCTTCTGGAGTTGTTGTAGTAGTATTGAATTAACTGTATGTCTAATAGAGGGTTTTTCTCATTAGGCATATTTTCGTTAAGAATGTTTGTATTTTTGGCCTTCTTGTGTTATGCAATGCATAGAAATTTATTTTATTAAATCTGAAAATCGCTAATATACGGAGTTATAGGACTTGTGATTTTCATTTCATCTTCGGTGGCGAGATTTGGATTGCTGGCAGCACATTGCTTGTTTTGCCGACTGAACTCTCTCACAGATGCCGTTGTTGAGATTGGACAGGTGTCTTCAAGACTATAAAGAAAATGGCAAATTTCCAAACACACAGGTTGTTTTTACTTCTGTTCACAATTACCAGACATTAATATACACGTTATGATTTAAACCTCCAGATGGCTTGTCTTACTTCACAGACATCACTTCAAAGTAACATCTTCACTACCTTCTCAAAAAAAATTGTTTTTTCCAACAATAAGAAAAAGAAATACTGGGTGTTTAAAATTAAACGAATATTATTTGCACGGTCGGGTTAGATTCCTGAGTGATTTTTTCTTCTCGCCTGTAAGACAAATGTCAGAAAAATTTAGGGTCAAACACTTCGGTTCCAAAATGCCAGGAAATCATCATAATCAATAATTCATTTCATTCATAGTGTTCTGCTCAGGAGCAGGTCTTTCACTGAAAACTCAACATTCTCCACTATTTCCTTAACTCAGCTTTCTCTTTGTATCTGCATACAAACCATTTATTTTAATATTGTCCATCATCTGATGTCTTTTTCTGCCTCTAACTTTCTTTCCGTTGACCATTCCTTCGAGGTCATCCTTCAGCAGGCAATTTCTTCTTAGCCAGTGGCCAATCCAATTTCTTTTCCTCTTCTTTATGAGCTCCAACATTGTTCTTCAAACACCCATTAATATTACCCTAGTTTAATATGAATGTTAACAGTAAATTGTTATGCAGCAAGGCGTAACTTTGCGTACATTTATTATATAGGGCTCTTCAGAAAGAAGGAACAGACTTCAAACGTTTATTTCTTCCAAACTACAAAAAAAAATAATCACAATTCCAACATTCCTGGAAAGAGTAAAGTTTGAAGATCTGATTACTACCGCATTGGCGCTGTTGCTTGTCATATTGATTGTTTGTATTAAAATAGAAATACAATAGGTCGTTGGATTGGAAGAGGAGGAGAAGAAGATCAACTTCATTACCGGTGGCCTGCCAGGTCACCCGACCTACCCCGTGCGATTTTTATCTGTGGGGTTACTATGCCTGATACTCTTGAAAATCTGCGACGTCGAATTGTTGAAGCTGTAAATTCGGTAACTAGAGACTAGTTGATTCGTGTGTGGCAATAAATGAGCCACCCTATTGATATGTGTCGTGTAACACGTGGTGCTCATATTGAATGCATAAAATAGTCAAATTTAAACTTTTCTCTTTCTAGGAACGTTGGAATTGTCTTTATATTTTTTTAGTTCGGAAGAAATAAATGTTTGAAGTCCGTTCCTTATTTCTGAATAGCCCTGTATATTAAATAAAACAGTTTACCTTAGTAATAACTCCACTAAAAGAGTCAGCAATTAATCTGGGATGTAAATCTGTCCAATTAAAACCACAGATACGAGTAAAGGTGATAAAAAGACAACAAACATACAAAAAATTATCCCGACACGTGTTTCGGCCTTAAACAGATCATCTGGGTGATCACATCAAAATAAAAACACTTTAATTGGACATATTTGCATCCCAGATTGATTGCTGAATCTTTTTAGCGGAATTGCTATTAGGTAAATTATTTGACTCCGTAAGAGTAAATGGCCTATCTTATTTTTAATTTTAATGTTGTCCCGGAAGCTGGTCCGTTATCGATGTGATCACTCCTCAGAACAGATCCTCATGTACACGTGTGATCAAAAAAAGTATTTTATCAAATACTTAAAATCCTTTCCTGACATGTGCCTGTAAGCCGAGAAGCTTGAGAAACGTACCTATAAAGGCAGCTCATTATTAAACTAAGGCAGAGATGACAGAATGAAAATATTCCAGCAATCGTTTAATATCATTTATGGATAATATAAATTAAAATAACATTTTATAACGAACAAACTTCTGTAACAAAAGTATTTCACTGACCAGATACAACAATATCCATAATGCTAATTAAATTTTCTTGAAGTGATTACGTTTTGAGACTCTTATCCGGGAAGTCTGAGGTTCAAATCCTGGTGCCGAAAAAACTGAGCGATGTTCATTTTTTAGTTTGCCTCATCGTCAAGAAATTACTGAGTTTGAATTTCATTACACAATTACTATATGAACCAAATATTGTAGACGCGATAAGACCTTAGATATTAAAGCGTATATAAATATGCATTAAAAAAACATAACTGTAACTCCCAGAAAAGTCGCGATGTGATTAATCTAATATATATAGGCCTATATATATATATATATATATATATATATATATATATATATATAAAGTAAAGTAATTCCACTACAGGCCTCAGGAGGCCCTTCGGGTAGTAGGAGCTCAAGGCTCCCACTTTTTTCTGGACAATCGGCACTTGATGTCGGCCGGGTTGTCAAACCCTGCGTGACGGCCGCCTTTACCCCCAGAACAAGCGTCTGGTACTCATTTCCGTTAGAGGCTGAGTCGACCCCAGGGCCATAGTGCCGCCAGAAGGTTTGGATCAGTTTAAAAATCCTGACCCCACCGGGACTTGAATCCTCGACCTTCTGGCTTGTAGCGCAGTACCTTAACCACTACGCTACGGTGTACCTCATATATATATATATATATATATAATATATATATATATATATATATATTATATTGTCTAATGCCACTAGGTTGTATTTTATGACATTTCTGGCTTTCTCCCCTGGCATTGGCAGAATTGTAATCCATTTCTTAGGATGGGGCATCTGGAAGGCGGAGTTACGTTACCGCGGTGATATGATGGGTGATGAATGATAATGAAGCGCCAGGAGAGTTCTTAACCTAAACTTAACCTAAATTCCAGACCATGAGCAACCACAGAAATAATTCCCTTTAAGGAAAAATTCCTATGCTTTGACCGGGAATCGAACCCGGGACCTCATGAACAGCAGTCAGTAACGCTGATCACTAGCCCATGAGGCTGGTCGCCTTTACTTTTATGTTGAAACTTTATGATAATTCCACAACTATATACTGTTTCTATTAATGATTCACACTTTTAGAAGACAGTATTTTCCATGGAGAATCTAATGGTAACTCAAATTCTATTTCGACAAAAAAGTGACTTACCTAGTTCTTCCTCTTGTACCCTTCATGTGTTAACTTTTAGACATCACTACAGTAGAGCCGATGTAAAAACCGGTAGCGAATCACACGACGGCTTTTGATCAGCTGATTAGCTTCTTCACTAACAGTGGCTGTCGTCAAGGTTACAGGACCACAGACGCACGTTACATTTACAGAGGATGTTACAAGTCTACCGTTGTACTACTGCCATTGGTCTCATGCTCTTTTTCCGAATAATCTCTAACATTAAGAACTGACCAAATATACTTTTTGGATTAAGAAAAGAGAAGCTATGGCATTTATTGGAACTCAGCATAAAAGGACAAAAATTGTAAATGGAGCAAACATCATTGAACAAGTAACTTATTTTAATTATCTGGGATGCATGATATCGTACCTGCGAAATTTGGATATGGAGAAGAAATTTGGGAAATTTCAACAGATATGTGGTTCAATAAGAAGATATTTGAGAAATAAGACCAAAAGGGGAAGTAAATTGAATTTTTACAAAACAGTAGTCGTTCCAACGTTAACATAGGAGTCTGACACTTGGCTTTTAACGATCTCTGATAAGCATAAAATTGAGCCGATAGAAATGAGATTTCTGAGATAAGTTTCAGGTGTATCTTTAAGAGATCAAAAGAGAAATCAAGTTATCAGAGATGAATTACTGATATATAATATAAGCGATAGAATATACAGAAATAAATATAATTGGTTTGAACATGTACAAAGAATTCCAAATAATATTTTATCAAAACAGATGTTTCATTATAAACCTCAAGCCTCAAGAAATGTAGGAAGACCAAAATGACGTTGGAAGGGTATTGTGTATCGGGGACGATTTTAGATCTTTGGCTATGGCTCGTGTGCTCGTGCTGGGGTTGTCCTCAATTCGCTGTAACACAGCTTCTTCAAACGGAAATGTTCGCACACTGCGAGGTCTACCGGCGTCCGGTCGGATTGTCCTAAGGACTCCAGTTTCACGAACGCGGACATCAAGTTTTTGAAATGTGACATTATTTGGTAACCTCCTCTGTGGAATACATTCTGCATACAGCCCCCTTGCTTCTCGACCGTTGCATCGTGCCTCCCCATAAATGAGATGCATGTCAGCTAACTCCTGTAATGTGTAATCTGCCATCAAGTAGCTGTAGACATCACTACCGTACAGAAACTTTGTAATGTAAACACACTATAATATGTAAACAATAATTATCGTAAGTGTTTATCCAGGCATGTGGACGCTTACTGGCGGTAATGATAACCTTTCAATATTAACCAATGCCAACATGTTGCATACGAAGTAGTCAAAACAACAGTGAACGGCGGCCTAAAGGAAGTCCAGCGTCAAACCCTTCAAGGGCCCCTAGCGGGGAAACAGAGAACTTGTCTTTTTTTTCACATAACAAAAGAGCTTTGTATACGGAATTTTCTTACACCTATATATCATGAAGCCTTAATCCAATTTTGAGCTATGGCGGAAAAATTTCTTTAAATAATCTGAAATAGCACACGGCAAGGTAATACTCCGTATCATCATTGGCTAAGGCAATTCGCTACAAGCCAGAAAGTCATGGGTTCGAAGTCCGATAAGATCAAGATTTTTAAATGCATGATCCTTCGTTCGACTCTGTCCTCATACAACACATTTTACACTACGCAAACAATAATCATACTTTCATATAGTCCTCTCTGTACACAATACAAGAATGGTAAAGTGGTCTGCCGAAGTGGTGCGTAAACTGTAAATATAATATACCACATTAACGCCTTGTAACAACCCAACGCGAATTCAGAAGCACGAAAGTGGAAAACACACACAAAATAACTTATAGCCCAACAATACATTCGGATTATGCGCTTCAGGCGAGCCCGGGAACATTTTTATCGCGGTGGAATGAAATAAATCAGTTTAGACCTACCTTGTATAGGGGCACGCCGTAGTGGTTAAGGCACTGCGCTACAAGCCGGAGGGTCGAGGGTTCAAGTCCCGTTGGGGTCAGGATTTTTAAACTGACCCAAACCCTCTGGCGGTACTATGGCCCTGGGGTCGACTCAGTCTCTAACGGAAATGAGTACCAGACGCTTGTTCTGGGGGTAAAGGCGGCCGTCACGCAGGTCTGACAACCCGGCTGACATAAAGTGCCGATTGTCTAGAAAAAGTGGGAGCCTTAACCTCCTACTACCCCAAGGGCCTCCGGGACTGTTGTGGGATCACTTTACTTTACTTTACATACCTTGTATAAGAAGTTCAGAAAATAAGATATTTTCCCATCAAGCAAGTTGGCTCCTGAGATAGCGTTTGACAATCGTATTTGGGAGATCTTGCATTGAAACTCCTGAACGACTGCCTTGAGAGTTTTCCAGGTTTTCTCAGACATTAAGATATTTTTTAAGAAATATAAAACAGTATCTATGAGACTTTTAGTAACAATAATATTTCATCTGGGTTAGATACTGGCGTATGTTCAATGGGCTAGACATCATAGCCCCCGTTGTATGAACCACAAATGGAATGGGACCGGAACAAGCCTCGTGGGCTTCAACCGTGATTGTTGTTGATGATAAAACAATACCTGAGATCTCAGTCCTCAACAATTAGCAGTGTAGTTTTCTAGGAGGCCTATCGAGAACAAGTTTCGTCTTCTGCTTTCAGTTTGGTACCGAAAGCAGAAGATGAAACTTAATTTTTCGAAAGGCCTCCTACAAAACTACACTGCTAATTATATATATTGAAGATGACTGAGAGCTCAGGTACTTTTTATATTTCTTAAAAATGTTAACATAGTGACCTCAACGGAGTTGAATAATGTATTTCAAAAATCTTGATTAAGATAAACGCCGAGTGGAATTTTATTGAACCATTTCATCATATTACCTTTCTTCTTAAGCCCATTCCTTCATGTGCCGGGATTTGGGCGCACCCTAATGAGAACTTATTGGTCAAGTTAATTTAGTTACGCTCATTTGCCCATAGATGTCAGCGAGTGAGAGGGTTGGACTAGCGCCTCCATGAGACATCTAGTGGGTAACTACGGTATTAATGGATGGGAAACGGTCGGTAAATTTTTGCACAGAGGTATTTTATTCAGACTTCTAGTACTTTTACGAGCCTTAAATTTTCAGACTCGGGATCTACGGCTAAAAGTCCCTCTCGAAGGACTCGTTAGATGGATTTTTCCATCCTAAAAAGATCATCGACTATAGCGAGTTTGAACTTTGTAATATAATTAAAATTAAATTGGCAATCATCACAAAGGAAATGGGAAACATAACGATAGAAATTCACAGTCCAGGATACAAGTAAACTTTATAGACGGATACGATCTTAGGCATTAAAACGTTCATAAAACGAATTAATTACTAAACTATCGAATCCGTAGGTTCATGGCCGCGCGTACATAAGCTCTCCATACATCCCTAACCTAAGCTAATGTTTTTCACTCATTCCCTGTATTATCTACTTCCCTCAAATCATAGTTAATGTTATTCTCCCACCTCATTTTTTGGTCTATCAACTGGGCGTTTTCCCTCTGGTTTTCCTACAAAAAACTTCTACGCACGTCTTTCATTCCCCATTCGTGCCACATGACCTGCCCATCGCAGTCTACGAGACTTACTGTTCTAATTATATCTGGCTTCCTATAAAGATCATGTAGTTCACTGTTATGTAGTCTTCTCCATTCACCTGTCTCTTCATCTCTCTTTGGTCCTAAATTTTCCTGAGAAATTTATTCTCAAATACTCGTAATCTCCTTTTCTCCCTTAAAGTAAGAGTCCATGTTTCGCATCCGTATCATACAACTTGGAGAATAACAGTTTTATATATTTTCAGTTTAATATTTCTTGAAAGGAGTTGGGAAGTCAAAGAGTCTGTGTAATGTATAATAGCACGCATATCCAGAATTGAGCCTGTGTTTAATTTCAGTGTGCATATCATTCCTAGTTGTGATTATTGTTCCTAGGTATTTGAATTCAGCCACTTTCTCAAAACTTCCCTCATTTGTCATTAGCTGTCCATTTCCATTATATAATGTATTTCTATGTGTGAAAATCAAATAAACATTAGTCACCTACATAATGAATTAATTAATTTGTCACTTCAGGCTGCACTCAACTATTTACATAACGAGTTAAAATGTAAAAAAATCTCCAGTGTGAGGTCTTCCCAAAAAATCATATTTGAAGGGCATCGCAAATTTCTAATTTCTTCCCACAGAAATATTTATCTCATGCCAAGAGTTGTTTAAACTGACAGTCGAAAATGCTTACAGCGTGATTCTTAGTTGACAGACAAAACAAACCTCGCTTCACAAAAATCAGCACGAATCTAAACTGAACAAACAATTTGACACCTCACGTGATGTCATTAAAATAATTACTTATGACCACATATTACTGCATCTCCAAATCAATGTTAAGCTTAATATATTAATATGACCCATGTTCATAATGACACAAGTGAATTTATCTAGAAGATTTGGAAATCAAGAGTGGCATTTGTTAGGACTATTTAACGAATAAAATTAAGCTGCTTACTCAAAAGTCATTATTTAAATATAGTTACCGGTATTTTAAAATATTTATATATTTAGTGTAAACGGCGATGTCTGAAAACAAATCAGAAATGTGAGGTTATATATATTCTCTGCAACTTGATCGTATTATTTACTGCCAAATAGGATCGCAATATTGTAAGAATGCACCCTAGTGGAGAAATAATGAAACACATCAAACTGTAGACAATATTATAATCAACATTATAGGTTAATTTAATTTTTGTAAACAACTAGGTATAATCAAGGAATCCGTTCATTATTTACTATATTCAATGTATTTGTTGGTAAAAAACAATGCTCTGAGCTGTTCAGAATGTTGAAAAGGAGGGGCTTTCTTTATCACAAAAGCATGAGCTGATAAAGAGAAACGTCATTGGTCATTGTCTACCATTTGGGGCATGAGTTAAATGGTAATCGAAATGTATTTAAACCATAGATTTGCTGTGTGCATACTTAGCGTCGGTTTCACCAACAGAGGTAACTGTATAACGCCACGCCAGTTTAAGCTATGTATTATATATGGGGACAACTGGCGTAATACAGTTACCTTTGTTGGTGAAAGTGACCCTAAGGGCCAATTTCGTCACTAAAGTTAGGGTATGATAACTAATCATTAATTCTCTCCAACTTAATTTAACCTCTCCCTTTGTAGGTACTTTTACGTGCCGCAACTCTTCCGCACTTTATAGGGACACGAATAGTTGGAAGAATTGTTTCACTCTGGATCACATACATATTTTTTTATCATCTAAGTTCATGGAGAGCATACCATGATGAGGGATCATTTCAATGGTGTGAACGCCTCCGAGACAACATGAACTCGTATGTTACTGACTATTTAACTCATGCCCCAAATGGGAGTTAATGACCAATCACGTTACAATGATTTTTTATTTACAACCAATCACAGTCGTGTTTCGGTTAGAATTTACCAACTGAAGTTTATCATAATAAAGAAAGCATCTCCTTTTTAACATTCTGAATGGGTCATAGCATTATTTTTCAGTGACTGACTCACTAAGAAATACGGCTACCAGATTGTATATATAGTGAATGAATGTCAACACATAGCGCATGCAGGAGTTAATATAAAAACATTTGTAGCAATTGATTATACCACCAAAAAAACCACTGTTTGCATTTTCTTAAATGTATTTTTTCCCATAAAAATAAAATTGTCATATTTACATCATAGGACATCAGAAATGAATTAATATACAGTTTGAAGTGTTTCATTTTTTCTCCACTAGAGTGCATTATTACAATATTGCGTTCCTTTGGCAATAAATAATATGATCTGGTTGCAGTGACGAACAAAAGAAGCAAATGAAGCGTACCAATCGTTTCTCATTTGTTTTCAAACATCGCTGTTTTACATTAAATATATAAATATTTTCAAATAAGTACAGTTAAATAATGATTTGTGAGTAAACAGCTTAATTTTATTCGTTAAATAGTCCTAACAAATGCCACTTCTCTAGATAAATTCACTCCTCACTTTGTGAGTCGTGAATTTATCGATAATTTGGAAATCACTCGTGGCATTACTTATGATAAATAAGAATAATTTATGATGGTGATAGAATGATTAAGCTGCTAATCGCTCTAATACAGTCCCGGTTGAATTATATTTTTAATTGTTTCAATCACAATCATCATCCTAAGGCGCGACAACTTCAAAGGTGAAAGTTTTAGCCTTCTCAACAATCCTCCTACATGCCAATCTGTCTCTTCCCACATACAAATGAGAACTTACATTTTCTTTAGATCGTTCATTGTGTCATCCTCCTATCTGATTTTCGGTCTTCCAACTGCTCTGCCTCCTATAGCTTTCCATTTATAGCAGCGGTATTCATTACGCGGCCCGCGGGCCGCATGCGGCTCTTGAAGATATTTATTAAGGCTCTTGGAATAATTTTACCTTCATTACATTAAATTTAAATTTTAAATTATAAGTATAAAATAATATTATTTTTATTGAAATTCTACAAAACTTTGGATATCCCTGTGTCATTCCGAGCAGTACAGTACCGCACGTGTTCAACAATGCAATGCAATGACCTGGGTAGTGTTATTGGTTTTGAATATGTGTACGTTTGTTTTTAAAACCGTTTAAACTTCTACATTGTCCGAATCTTTCACAATGAAATATTATACAATTTAGTTTCTATGAACAAGCGACTGGATACTGTATGTTACCGAATCAGATGAAGTGAAGTGAAGTGAATTTCAGTGTTTAATAATGGCTGGTGTTTTTTCGAAAGGGAAAAAGAGAAAACTCGAAGATGAAGGAAGAGTTTTTCAAGATACTTGGGAGCATGCATTTTTCTTCATACCTGCTAAAAAGGAAGGCAGTGCGATGTGTTTATTATGTCGAGACGTAGTTCAAGGTTATAAACGATTTAATCTTAATAGGCATTATAAAACGGCGCATCCAAATTTTGAGTGCAAATATCCTAAAGATTCTAAATTGAGAGCAGAACAACTAAAAACATTAAAAATGTCAATAGTGTCTGAACGGAAAGTGATGTTGGATACCATAAGTGAAACTAAATTGATAACAAAAGCATCATAATATGAAGTAGCAGAAATTTTAGCACGCAAAATGAAACCGTTTACCGATGCAGGGATTTTTAAGGAGTGTTTTCTAGTAGTTTGTGACACATTATTTTCTAAATTCCCAAATGCAAAACAGATAAAAAGTGACATACAAAAGTTACAACTTTCCGATTCTACTTGTGTTAGGAGAGTTAACGAAATGTCTGTAGACATGCTCCTCTGTACTCTCGATGAAATTCGTGAATGTGACTATTTCAGGCTTGCTCTGGATTCGTCCACACATATTAGTTCCACCTCTTAATTGCTTTTATTTGTTAAATATCGTAATAAGATAGGGATTATAAGGGAAGAATTTTTAACTGTAATACCTATGACAAGTCAGACACGGGTAATAGATTTTTTTTTAAAGCAGTTAAATATTTTTTTGACAAATACAAAATTGACCTAAACAAACTTTTATCAGTGTACACTGACGGTTGTCCCTCAATGGTAGGTTGTCATACAGGATTAATTTTTCTGTTAAAAACATTTAAATAGAGACCACTTATTAACATACCATTGCATTTTACATCAAGAAAATCTTGCTGCTAAATTTGACGAAACTTTCAGATCTGTGATGAAGAAAGTAATTAACATTGTTAATTTCATTAGATCACGTGAACTAAATCATAAGCAATTCATAGAATTTCTCAAAGAGCTTAAATCACAGTATGATGATGTTATTCATCACAGTGAGGTCAGGTGGCTGAGTAAAGGAAGAGTTTTGGAACGATTTTTTAATCTTCGCCATGAAATAAAACTCTTTTTAAGTGAACGAGATAAAGAATACCCTGAACTAGACTCTTCTTCATGGTGGTTAAAAGTTGGCTTCCTGGCTGACATAACAGGAATAGGCCTACTGAATGATGTCCAAATTAAAATGCAAGGTACAAATAAACTTATTACTCAGCTCACAAGTGCATTTTTTCTCTAGAAGAAAAATTAAAAATGTATACAGAAGAACTTAGTAATAATGATTTCACCAGTTTCCCATGTTTCCAACATCTTATTGAAGAATATAAACTTGCAACACTTCATAGAATTGCTCACTGTACTACACCATGATTTCAGCGCGAGATTGAATGATTTTAGAAAGTTTCGAAACCCATTTCGATTAGTTGAAAATCCCTGGTCAATAACGACAACAGATGTAACTGGGTTGTCCATTGTTGGTCCTGAGATTAGAAATCTAAAAAATGAACTTATTGATCTCCAGCAGGATTCAGAACTGGAAGGTGTTTTTCAAGAGAAACGAAAAACGAATTCAATTTTAGAGTTTTGGAATACAGTTCCAGAAAAACAGTTCGAAAACTTGATGTCGCGTGCATATAAAATTCTGTGTCTTTTTGGATCAACGTATGTTTGTGAAATAACAGTAAGATAAAGTCCATCAAGAGTAAACATAGATCTCGTCTCACCAATGTGAACTTGGAAAACCTGCTGCGGATATGTGTGGCAAATCAACCAGCTCGTATTGACAAAATTGTGCAGGAGAGTAGCTGAGTTCGACCATCAACTTCACAGCAGTAATCTACACAACTGTAAGTTGCCTTAAAATTATGTACAGTACCGTAATAATAATAATAATAATAATAATAATAATAATAATAATAATAATAATAATAATCCCTCCATGGTATCTTCACCTTGTCGTGGTGGAGTGGCTTGTGTGCTTAAATGATCCTGAGAGCTATGCCGGCGGTAGCATTGCTGCCGATAGGGTTACCCATGCCGGACTGGTCGAAGGTGATAAGCCAGACGAAATAAGTACCTTGGTCGAAAGAGTGACGATCTTTCACCGTAAAAATACAACCGTCAAGAAATGCGGACATGGGTTCTACTGGGGTAAAATTTTCCGGAGGTCAAATAGTCCCCCATTCGGTTCTCCGGGCGGGGACTACTTCAGGGAACCCATGCCAAAGGCTCAAACACAGGGACATGTTCCTAGGAACATGGAATGTTAGGACTTTATACAATAGCGGGGCACTAGAGATATTAACGCGGGAATTGGATAAATCGCCCTTGGATATAGTCGCTTTACAGGAAGTTAGGTGGCCAGGAGAAGGTAGTCAGGAATCAGGAAGCTTTGCATTATACTATGGGGTTGCAGAAAGACCTGCATTTGGAACGGGTTTTTTAGTCAGGAGGAGGATCCTATCCGCTATCCGAGATATTAAGTTTGTTAGTGATAGGATATCATACATAATTCAAAGGGTAAACGACATGATTTTATAATTGTAAATGTACATGCCCCCACAGAAGATAAAGATGACAAGATCAAGGATGAGTTCTATGAAGAATTAGAATGCTATTTGATAGCCTTTCACGATATCATATGAAAATTGTCTTAGGAGATTTTAATGCAAAAGTGGGGCGGGAAGATATATTCAAACCAACAATAGGCAAATTCAGTCTTCATGAAGATAGTAACGACAACGGGGTTAGATTAGTCACATTTGCCACATCAAAGAATCTCATTGTTAAGAGCACAACATTTCAGCATAAGGATATTCATAAATACACCTGGACGTCCCCAGATGGAGAAACTCGGAACCAGATAGATCATGTATTAGTGGATAAACGCTGGCACAGTAGCATCATTGATGTTAGATCAGTTAGAGGGACAGACTGCAATTCAGATCATCATCTTGTCAGGGTGAAAATCAGACAACGGCTATCGCTTATGAGAGGAACAAACGCTAAAGATGATTCTGTAAAATATGAATTAAAAAACTTGAAAAATGATGAAATGCGGCAAGAATACCAAATCAAAATTGCTAATAGATTTGAAATACTGGAATCTTCAGATGACAATGTGGCAAACGAAGAAGAAACTGATATAAATAAAGAATGGGAGGCTACGAGAGATACTATTAAATTGTCAGCATCAGAAAGCATTGGTTGTTTAAAAAAGAGGCAAAACAAGAAATGGTTTGATGAGGAATGTGCCGACATTGTAAAGAAAAGAAAGCTAGCAAAAATGAAATGGTTACACGAGCCAAATGAAGTAAATTTAGAGCAATTGGGTAGTTTTAGACGGGAAACCACCAAGTTACTAAAGAGTAAAAAGAGGGAATATTTGAGAGAGAAGATTAATGATCTTGAAATGAATGCAAAAAATAGGAACATTAGAGAATTATATCAGGGAATTAGTATAGAGAAGAAAGGGTTTCAGGCTAGAAACAAACATAATTCGGAATGAAAATGGGGATATGATTGCAGATTCCAAGAGTATATTAAATAGATGGAAAAGTTATTTTAATCAGCTATTAAATGTACATACAGAACAGGACATTGAGGAGGATAAGTTACAGACAGCAGAAATGCTAGTCTCAGAGCCAAGTGCATTAGAGGTTGAAATGGCAATTGAAAAATTGAAGATGTATAAAGCATCAGGTTCAGATGAGATCCCAGCAGAACTGATAAAATCAGGGGGAGAAAAATTGATGGACAAGATACGCTGTTTGCTTAGTATGATTTGGGAAAAAGAAGCTCTTCCAGATGAATGGAAGGAATCAATTATCGTACCAATTTATAAGAAAGGAGATAAAACTGATTGCAACAACTATAGGGGCATCTCATTACTTTCAACTTCGTACAAAATTCTAACAAATATATTAGTAAGCAGACTTACTCCCTATATTGATGACATTCTAGGAGATCATCAATGTGCATTTAGAAGAAACAGGTCTACAACAGATCAGATTTTTAGTATAAGACAGATTTTAGAAAAGAAATGGGAATATAATGGTACTGTACATCAACTATACGTAGACTTCCAAAAAGCATATGATTCAATTAAGAGGGAGAAGTTATATAGTATCCTGCTGGAGTTCGGAATTCCTAAAAGTTAGTTAGACTTATACGAATGTGTCTAAATGGCTCAACGAGTAGGGTGCGTGTAGGCAAACAGTTTTCAGACACTTTTGAAATCCAGAATGGGTTGAAGCAAGGAGATGCACTATCTCCTCTACTATTTAATTTTGTACTAGAGCATGCCATTAAATCTTTAGAGAATGAGGAAGGCTTACAACTGAATGGTATTAATAAGCTGTTAGTTTATGCTGATGATGTAGTACTACTGGCCGATAGCGAGGAGATACTAAAGGCCAACACGCACACACTATTGAGTAACACTAAGAAATTAGGACTGGAAGTAAATATCAGTAAAACTAAATATATGGTCACACGTAGAAATACATTATATAATGGAAATGGACAGCTAATGACAAATGAGGGAAATTTTGAGGAATTGGCTGAATTCAAATACCTAGGAACAATAATCACAAATAGGAATGAGATGCACAAAGAAATTAAACATAGGCTCAATTCTGGAAATGCATGCTATTGTGCATTGCAGAGACTTTTGATGTCCCAACTCCTTTCAAAAAAACGTTAAGCTGAAAATATATAAAACTATTAATCTACCAGTTATATTATATGGGTGCGAAACATGGACTCTTACTTTAAGGGAGGAAAGGAGATTACGAGTATTTGAGAATAATGTTCTTAGGAAAATTTTTGTACCAAAGAGAGATGAACAGACAGGTGAATGGAGAAGACTACATAACAATGAACTACACGGTCTTTATAGGAAGCCAGATATAATAAGAACAGTTAAGTCCCGTAGACATGTTGCGCGTATGGGGAATGAAAGACGTGCATGGAAACTTCTTGTAGGAAAGCCAGAAGGAAAACGCCCAGTTGGTAGACCAAGAATGAGGTGGGAGAACAACATTAACTATGATTTGAGGGAAGTAGATTATACAGGGAATGATTGGAAAGCATTAGCTCAGGATAGGGATATATGGAGAGCTTATGTCCGTGCGGCCATGAACCTACGGGTTCGATAGTGCCAGTGAGTAAGTAAGTAAGTATAATAATAATAATAATAATAATAATAATAATAATAATAATAATAATAATAATAATATTGATAAAATAATAAACAGTTAATTACTAACAAAACTTAAATGACAGTAATCAGTAATTGTGTTTTGTCCATAAATGTAAAAAAAAAAAGCTGCGTGTTACCAAGACTGAGAACTGTGAAATTTGGTGCGGCTCTCGAACAGATACGGTTTCTTATATTTGGCTCTCTTGTAATTTCTAGTGAGTACCACTGATTTATAGAGTTTCTTGACCGGTCTTTGATCATCCATTCTTATCAAATGTCCAAGCCAACTTGTGAGAGATCTTATATGGTTTACTACATTCTGATTTTTTATTAATTTGATATTGGTTTTGATTCTCCAACAGTTATCAGTTCCTCTATTTGGTCCAAATATTCTTCAATACAGACTATAAATGATATTAAAACTGGTGGTGTCCCTTAGGAAACTAGATGGGCAAAATATGTTGAGTATTACTGTTTCACCCAAAGATTATGAATCTTGAAAATAGTGGCGGGATCTTTCCTTCTTTAGAAAAAACAGACCATAATGTGAAAACTGACATGTCATCTTTATAAAATAAGCTATATGTAAACATGTTTATTTTGTATTTTTAGTTTAAATATTATACAGGATGTAAAGGGAACTCCTTTATTATTTTAAATTATTCAGTCATATAGAATAAAAAAATATCCTCATTTTTTATTTGCAATATGTAACTAATTATTAAAGTTTTAAATTTTAGATATTTGGAAAGTTGCTGGATGGAGAGGAGGGTGTTTACTCAGTACAGGGAGTTTGAACTCAGTTGACTTGTACGTACCATCGCTTGTACTCGGCTGTTTCAATCCCTTGAACATATTGCCACACCTCTCATATCGGATTATTAGCAAATGTAAGCATGCATTAGTATTTAATTTAACGAAAATTGCATAAATAACACAAATACTATAAAGCTAATATTAACTTATTGGTAGGTAAACCTACCGATGTAATTGTTTTCGTATTTTACTAACGATTTTATTCCAAATAAAATACAAATATATTTTTTTTTCTAAGAAAACTATCAAATTTCGATCTTATGGACATTTTTCGATTCTGTTGACCTCCCCGATGACTGTGAAAAGGATGGCACTTACATCCCTTACACTCTGTATAATATTATCAAGATGTGCGCGACTACTGAATCTCTCTGTACATATCATGAATAAAATGTTTTACAAAATCTTAATAAAGCGTTTCAAGTTTTAAATTAGCAATAAAGTAAAATGATCCCAGGCCTCAGGAAGCCCTTAAGATAGTGGGAGGCTAAGGCTCACATATATCCAGATAATTGACACGAGATGTCAGTCGGGTTTTCAGCTCTGCGTGACGGCCGTCATTATCTCCATAACACCTTGTCAAATTTATATTGTATAGTTCATATCTATTATCTATCAATCACAATTCTTATTGTATGTATAATTTAACTCAGGTGAAGTGGAAGAGAAGACCTTGCGGTCTTAACTCCATCAGGTAATATAAATAAAATAAATAAATAAATAAAGCGTTTGATACTTATTTCCGTTTGTGGCCGAATCGGCAGGGTCATGTGTCACCATAAGGTTTGAGCCAGTTTAAAAATTCTGATCTCACCGGGACTTAAATCCTCGACCTTCTGCTTGTAGCGCATTTCGTTAACCAACTACGCTACGGCGAGGCTCCTAAATTAGCAATAAGACTGTGATAATTTCATAGCGCAAAAGGTCTAAAAGTTACTTCGGCTACCAGACGGCTGCTAGCCTCACATCCGTGTGTATTAATCTCAGAGGTGGATGATCATCGCACCAATATAGGGATGACATGTGGTCAGCATTGTCGGGTTCCCAGCCAATATAGCTGACTTTCTAGCTACTTATTGCAGCTACCCAAATTCCTCACGATATGATGCTGAATGGACACCGCTTGATAATACTGATAATAAAGTGACGAATACAAGGAGTCATGTGGTTGCTGTGACAATGTTCTTCAACCTGATGCCCAGTTTTCTTAGCCGGATATTATCATTTTCGTATCAAATAGCCACTCCATTATCTTCATGATTCTGAGTTGATTCCGTTTCAAACACACAAGAAATAGCCATGTTATAATAGGGAATCCAACAAGGATCCCTAGGATAGCAGCGATTATACCCTCAGAGTTATGGACCCATTATATTACTACTTTGAAATGTTTTAAAATTAATGAACAGTCCTCTCCTAAAACACCAGCTATTTTCATCCTGTTGAACGCTAGATGAAGATTTTTTAAGAGGAATAAAATTAAAACACTGTCCAACTAGCTTAGGTAATAGCCCTTGTGACTCGTACTGGAGAGATATTTGGTTCAAATCCCAATAAGAACTAACCTGACATGTTCCTGGTGTTGCTTAGTCGTAGTTAAATGTTTTATTTAAAGACGCTTTTGAACAACTTGGGTTATTAACGTCGAAACTAAAATATGTGGGCAAATTACTGATACATGTTATTTTTTTCAGGACTGAGTTTTTTACGGGCCTTAAATTTACAATACGAGACATATGATTTTACGACCCTTTCGATGAAACCATATTCAAAATTATTTCATTACGAAAAAAAAATATACCTTCCGGATTTGGAAAAAGAGCCGAACATGGTAACTGTTAGACCTGCGGGACCGACGCCAAGGAAAATTTTGGGCCATAAGTTCGTTACCAGGACTCGATCCACCATAATCATAGTTAATGACTATTTTTAGAAAAATAAAATTAAACCAATTACACTGGTCAACATGATTTTTGTCTCATGAGGATCAATAATTTTACTTAATGCAGTTTTTTTATCGTATTTTCAAATATGTATTCGGAATTTCTCCATCACCCATAGTTTTTTTATTTCAATTTCAATTAATGGATTTAAATAATTATTTTTTAATAAACGTTTTTTCATCCATTTGTCCATTGTAAAATAAAACCAAATGAGCTAACTCAGGATATTTCAGCTATGGAAAAGAGATATCAAGACAAATGGAATCCTAATATGCTGCCGATTATTGTTGGACCATCAAGAGGGATGCTCCACAGGCGAATTATAGCAAAAATCGTCATTTCTTACTTTCTAGGTGAGTCCGAATGTTCGAATATTGTGTAGTTACGACTGTAGAAAATATTAAAGTATTTGGAATTATAACTTTCTGCCTCTCGGAAACCTTGCATGATGGAGAAAACCCGATATCATATTTAAATTCAGGAGAAAATATACTATCAGAATCGCATATTTTTCTTTCTGAGACAAAAAAAGTAGTTTTTGTTGCTCAGTGTTATCTTAAAGATAACTATTACAATCGCAGGAATGGAAACACATTGCCCACTGTATACATCATACATTTTAGAAGCGATATAACCTTACAAGTTAAAGCGTCTATAAGTAATAAAATGATACAACGTAAAAATAATAATTTACGTAGATATCGCAGAAATGAAAGTGCCTTCGTTACATGTTCAATGAAACACGTTGTATAATAGAACAGATCTACAAGTCTATATTTAGAAATTATTTATCCTAAAACAAATAACAGAATCTTACTTATAATTTTGCAAAGAGCACATAAATCAGTCTGTGTATATCCTTCCGCATCTCCAAGTTCACACTTTTTTTTTCAAATCTCTATAAAAACAAAAGGGATGATATCGATCAATTGTGAGTAGCTCTTGCGCCCTATAAAATTCTCGCATATAAAAAAGAAAGAAAAAAGCCTTTTGTTCCCCGAAGTACGGTGTTCCCTAAGATTGTAATATCCCACGTCGCGACAGAGCATCCGATCTGTCTCCAGATCAAAGACTTGCACATCCATGCCTCGAGGCTGCGAATCACGCGAGCGTACAATCGATATACCGCTTCTGGAATATCGCAACCACGTTACATGTTTCCACATTCGATACCAACGTTATCACCTGAAATACCGCATCACCTAAACTATGTAAGTCCCTGCTACAATAATAATAATAATAATAATAATAATAATAATAATAATAATAATAATAATAATAATAATACAGAATCATTTTGTATAGAGATTTTCAATGTTTGCACATATGTTTCTGGCCATAATTTTATATCTACAGGTTTTTCAATATGTACACATATTTCTGTGCCCAAAGTTTTATTTTTCTTCTCCACTCATCTCAATCCATCCACTCCATGTCTTTCAGTCCTCATTCCAGGTCTTATTTCTTGCATCCACGAGTTTCGTGGACATCCTTTCTTTCTTCTTCCGGATGGAGACCATTCCAATGTTTTTTTCTGGATAACCTTTCTTCTTGCATTCGTCGTACACGCCCATATCAATTTAATTGCTTATATATTATATAATCTACTATTGAATATTTAATATTTTTCTGGTATGACTTTATTTAATTATTTATTTTCCAATTTTGAACATCTTGCTGCTCTCCCCAAGAAATCTATTTCCATCGACCTAAGTTTTTGTTCTAGGTTTTTGTTGAATTTCCAAACTTCAGCTCCATATGTGACAATATTTCTCACGATTGAATTATATAATTTAACTTATTTTTCCTGGTTATATGTCTGTTCCATAGAACACCATTTATCATTTCTGTTATTGCTCTACCATTACTTATTCTGTAATTATTATCACTTTCTTGCCTATCCTCTTTATCTACTTTTACCCCCAAATACTAAAATTCTTTATATCCTCTAATATACCCCTTCTGATCTTCTAATATTTAAATCTTCGGTTTCTGCTCCACATTCCACTTAAATTTTTCTTTGTAAATGTATTTTCAAACCCCAATTAACGTATTCGTCTAATAATTTTTGAATAATAATAATAATAATAATAATAATATAATAATAATAAATAATAATAATAAGATAGATCATCGGTTGATTAATATCTTTGACATCGTCCGATTCTCAATAGCCAATTTCGTCAGTCCACCCAATCTCCAGGTTGGATAATAATAATAAAGACAATGACAACAATAATAAAGTCTATCAGAATTAATTTACTGGATTGTGTATCCTGGGTTCAAAATATGCTTTCATATAGCTTCTCTATTTGTTCATATTTTCAACACACGTTTAAAATTGTATACGAGGACCTTTCCAAAATAACGATATTTTACCTAATTCTTCTTTTCTTATGTTTTGAAAATCTCAAATTTAATAAATTTTGGATTTCAAACAGTGTTTTTCTCTGGTAAATGAGCGCCCATGCCCATAAATTAATTTTATACCTTCTCTAATGCAGATTATAAAACATAAATTTCATATCTTATTCCATTTAAATTAATAACAAAACTAGTTTCGCTATGAAATTTCAACGTGTTTTATGGACACAAGATGAAAATTGAATTTCAGAATATAGGTTCTCTTTTATCTGAGAAAAATAAACCAATTTTAAATTCCAAATCTGATAGCTATAATGGATAAGATTTGAAGAAAAAAAATGTAATATATGGCGTTCGTTAAAATGGAATGTTCCATAATTTATTACCACAATGTCATATCACCTCGTGTTGATTACATAATTTATTATTTTGGTCACATTTTAACATTATCAAATCTTTCTTCAAGATCCAGCAATAGTCAACCAACAAACTGGGACACCACTTGGCTTGGTACGTTTTTTCTCGCATTATACAAATCAGCTAATTAAAATTCTCACGATGTGTTAATCACTGTAATTTCTGGGAAGACCTATTATGGTCTGTTTTCTCCAAGAAAGGAAAGATCCCGCCACGATTTTCAAACCGTACAGCCTTCCTATCCTAAGGTGGGGTTTACGATAGAATGTTTCAAACCCTCCTTAAACATCATTGGCTTTACCTCTCCGTGTTGAAACGAGTTGGCCGGTTCTTTCCTTTCTTAGAAAAACAAACTATAGTGGGAGACAAGGAAATAAGATGTCCACTTTTATAACTTTTTTAATTTCCAAAATTATAAAAATCTGATATTTCGAGGTATATTAAACAAAAAATGACTGTAAAAAAAGGTCTGATAAACTTCTGATTATATATTTTAATTATATATAAAAACAAATTTATGTTTGGATATGAAAAGTTTAAATATTATCTAAAAATGGTTTACATTCCATCTCCAAATGGCTATATCTGCTCATGTGGTAATGATAAACTGTCGAACACCTTATTTTAGACTGTCCATCTCATGGATATAAGCGATATATTCTGGATGTTAATTTAAATGAATGTAATCAAGTGTTGCGTAATACAATAATTTATATTTTTAAAAGTAAATGTTGTTTCACAATATTTATAAATGCTATTTTCATCGCATTGTAATTCATCTCCATTATTCTTAGTTTTTGATTCTTTAATTGTTGTTTTTCATGCATTTCAATTTTTAAGTATAAATAAATAAATAAGCCTGGTATGTCCCTTTAGGGCAAAGGCCTCTCTGTACAGGGGTTAAGCCTTATTATGAGTGTCACCCGCTGAGCTACTCCGTGGTGAGAAGTTGACTTGGATGTAGCACTTGGTTTGTATACACTGTCTTTCTGTGATTAGTTAATGCACAGTTGGCTCTCCATCGTTCTCCAGCTATTCCTGCACCTGGCTACTCTGGACCACTGCGCCCCTGCTCGTTCTTTGAAGAGGTCCCCCATCGTCGTCTTGGTCTTCCGCGCTGTCTCTTGCCTGTGTACGGGTCCCACATGGTTGTTTTTATTGTCCACCTGTCGTCCTGTATTCTTGCGACGTGGCCTCCCCACTTCCATTTTTTTCCTGATGGCTTGTTGTGCAGGATCAGTTGTTGAGGACATCGCTTGAAGTGTTGTATTCGAGATTCTGTCCTTCAGAGTTATGCCTAAGATTTTCCTCTCCATTTTCCTTTGGCATACTTGGAGTGTTTTTAAGTATGGTATCATCAACTTTCTTTTATATTTCAACTATAGTCCTAACATACATTTATAAAATAGGGCTCCAATTCTTGGAGAATAAATAAATACATAAAAACTGGATTTAGTATTCAGATTTTTTATGAAAAATCATGTCAATCAGTATTATCTGAAGAAAGAAATAAGGTTGAAGAATATTAGACTAGTTTACACATGTGTCTTTGTTTTATTTATTATTTCCTCTATCATTTAAACTCTCATTTTCATGTGTATTTATTCACTTTTAAAATATATGTTATTTATTTTCGGAAGTCATTGCGCTAGCAAAGAGGTCTAATATCCTTGTTCCTGAGGTGATCAGGCGGGCGGACAGTCAAACAGAACTTTATTTTCAAAGACGCTTTTTAACAACTCATACCTTTAACTTCTCAATTCAAGACTAGCGTGAAAGGGCCGAGCATTTTGCATAGAGGCCTCTTATCATAAGTTTAAAGTTATTTCACGTACGGTAATTTTACGATCCGGGATCTAGGGCTTTACTTCCCTTGTAAAGGAAACCATACTCATGATTTTTACGCCCGTCGACTCCGGCCAGGTTTGAAGCCACGAACATATTATAATCCAAAAATAAGCACGGTAACCAATAGAGTACCGGGATCAACGTTCTCAAACAAGAATGTTCTTTTCTCTCTGTTATAACATGTCGATTTGTTTGATATAAGGTCTATAACAAAGTACATTTACATTAGTTAATACTCTAAATACATATTAAGCCTACATTGTTTCCATCGCGCTGTAGCCGATTAAGTTAAGACATCATGCCTTGGTGGAGAGCTATAGGACTTGCGTTGGTTCAAATCTCTATTAGAGAAGAAATTTTCTCATACAACTTCGGCTAGTATGGGACCAGTGCTCACCTAGTAACATGAGGAATTTGGGTAGCTGGAATAAGTAGTGGCTCCAGATTGAGAAAACCAGCTGAAACTGCGGGGACCTGCATGCTGACTGCAATAAACCCTATACTGGCTGTACGACTGTCCTACTCGGTGAACAGAGTAAGAAAACTACCATTTCCCATTTGACTCATTTTCTTTTCTATCTGTATCTACGTCTGAATGTATGTCCAGGTGTAATATTAAACTAACAGGTTAATCAAAATCCCCGTGTTGTGTTGTTGCCAGTTGCTTTTACATCAACTTTGTAAACACTTGCCATTTAGTGATGTTCGTCAGAGTGAGCGTGTGTTTGTGTGTATTATAAACTAACTAACTCACTGTCTGACGAATCCATAGGTTCATGGCCGCGCAGACATAAGCTCTCCATACATCCCTATCCTGGGCTAATAATTTCCAGTCATCTTTTGTACCATCTATTTCCCTCAAATCATTGTCATGTAATTCTCCCACCTCATTCTTGATCTATCAAGTGGACGTTTTCTATCTGGTTTTCCTACAAGAATTTTCCATGCCTCTGCGTGTATTATAAATACTTTTTTTTATTTTGTATTTTGGTAGG